>OU342743.1:477186405-477427398 GCA_910589775.1 Avena eriantha | reverse complement strand
TTCTTACCATGAACCACACATGGATCCACCCAGTGTCATTGCATGTGTGTTCTTCCCATGAACACACATGGATCCACCAGTGTCATTGCATGTGTGTTATTCTCACAGACCACGTAAGGATCCACTGGTGTCATTGAATGTGTGTTCCTCTCATAGACCACACATGGATCCACCGGTGGCATCGCATGTATGCTCTTTTGATGAACCACAGTTAGAGTCATCGCATGTCTGCTCTTTTCATGAACCACACCAAGTGTCATTGCATGTGTGTTCTTCCCACAAACCATATCATGAACCACACCCAGTGTCATTGCATGTGTGTTCTTCCCAGTAACCACACATGGATCCACCAGTGTCATTACATGTCTGCTCTTTTCATTAACCACAGCTAGAGTCATTGCATGCGTGTTCTTCTCACAAACCACATGTCACCAGTGTCATTGCATGTGTGTTCTTCCCACAGACCACAAATGGATCCACCAGTGTCATTGCATGTGTGTTCTTCCCATGAACCACACATGGATCCACCAGTGTCATCGTATGTCTGCTCTTTTCATGAACCACAGTTAGAGTCATCGCATGTCTGCTCTTTTCATGAACCACACCCAGTGTAATTGCATGTGTGTTCTTCCCACAAACCATATCATGAACCACACCCAGTGTCATTGTATGTGTGTTCTTCCCATGAACCACACATGGATCCACTAGTGTCATTGCATGTGTGTTATTCTCACAAACCTTGTAAGGATCCACTGGTGTCATTGAATGTGTGTTCCTCTCATAGACCACACATGGATCCACCGGTGGCATCGCATGTCTGCTCTTTTCATGAGACATAGTTAGAGTCATCGCATGTATTCTCTTTTCATGAACCACAGCTAGAGTCATTGCATGTGTGTTCTTCCCACAAACCATATCATGAACCACACCCAGTGTCATTGCATGTGTGTTCTTCCCATTAACCACACATGGATCCACTAGTGTGTGTTCCTCTCATAGACCACACATGGATCCACCGGTGGCATCGCATGTCTGCTCTTTTCATGAGACACAGTTAGAGTCATCGCATGTCTTTTCTTTTCATGAACACAGCTAGAGTCATTGCATGTGTGTTCTTCCCATTAACCACACATGGATCCACCAGTGTCATTGCATGTGTGTTCTTCCCATTAACCACACATGGATCCACCAGTGTCATTGCATGTCTGCTCTTTTCATTAACTATAGTTAGAGTCAAACATGTGTGTTCTTCTCACAAACCACATATCACCAGTGTCATTGCATGTGTGTTCTTCCCACGGACCACACATGGATCTACCAGTGTCATTGCATGTGTGTTCTTCTCATTAACCCCACATGGATCCACCAGTGTCATTGCATGTCTGCTCTTTTCATGAAGCACAGCTAGTGTCATTGCATGTGTGTTCTTCTCACAAACAACATATCACCAGTGTCATTGTATGTCTGTTCTTCCCATGAACCACACATGGATCCACCAATGTCATTGCATGTGTGTTCCTCTCATAGAGCACACACAGATCCACCGGTGGCATCGCATGTCAGCTCTTTTCATGAACCACACACAGTGTCATTGCATGTGTGTTCTTCCCACATACCACACATTGATACCACAGCTAGAGTCATTGCATGTGTGTTCTTCCCATGAACCACACATGGATCCACGAGTGTCATTGCATGTGTGTTCTTCCCATGAACCACACATGGATCGACCAGTGTCATTGCATGTGTGTTATTCTCACAAACCACGTAAGGATCCACCGGTGTCATTGAATGTGTGTTCCTCTCATAGACCACACATGGATCCACTGGTGGCATCCCATGTCTGCTCTTTTCATGAACCACAGTTAGAGTCATCGCATGTCTGCTCTTTTCATGAACCACAACTAGAGTCATTGCATGCATGTTCTTCCCACAAACCATATCATGAACCACACCCAGTGTCATTGCATGTGTTTTCTTCTCATTAACCACACATGGATCCACCGGTGTCATTGCATGTCTGCTCTTTTCATTAACCACAGTTAGAGTCATTGCATGTGTGTTCTTCTCACAAACCACATATCACAGTGTCATTGCATGTGTGTTCTTCCCACAGACCACACATGGATCCACCGGTGTCATTGCATGTGTGTTCTTCCCATGAACCACACATGGATCCACCATTGTCATTGAATGTCTGCTCTTTTCATGAACCACAGCTAGAGTCATTGCATGTGTGTTCTTCTCACAAACAACATATCACCAGTGTCATTGTATGTGTGTTCTTCCCATGAACCACACATGGATCCACCAATGTCATTGCATGTGTGTTATTCTCACAAACCACGTAAGGATCCACCTGTGTCATTGCATGTGTGTTCCTCTCATAGACCACACATGGATCCACCGGTGGCATCGCATGTCTGCTCTTTTCATGAACCACAGTTAGAGTCATCGCATTTCTTCTCTTTTCATAAACCACACCCATTGTCATTGCATGTGTGTTCTTCCCACAAACCATATCATGAACCACACCAAGTGTCATTGCATGTGTGTTCTTCCCATTAACCACACATGGATCTACAAGTGTCATTGCATGTCTGCTCTTTTTATTAACCACAGCTAGAGTCATTACGTGTGTGTTCTTCTCACAAACCACATATCACCAGTGTCATTGCATGTGTGTTCTTCCCACAGACCACACATGGATCCACTAGTGTCATTGCATGTGTGTTCTTCCCATGAACCACACATGGATCCAGTAGTGTCATCGCATGTCTCCTCTTTTCATGAACCACATCTAGAGTCATTGCATGTGTGTTCGTCTCACAGAACACATATCACCAGTGTCATTGCATGTGTGTTCTTCCCACATACCACACATTGTTACCACCGCTAGAGTCATTGCATGTGTGTTCTTCCCATGAACCACACATGGATCCACCCAGTGTCATTGCATGTGTGTTCTTCCCATGAACCACACATGGATCCACTAGTGTCATTGCATGTGTGTTATTCTCACAAACCACGTAAGGATCCACCGGTGTCATTGCATGTGTGTTCCTCTCATAGAGCACACATGGATCCATCGGTGGCATCGGATGTCTGCTCTTTTCATGAACCATAGTTAGAGTCATCGCATGTCTGCTCTTTTCATGAACAATAGCTAGAGTCATTGCATGTGTGTTCTTCCCACAAACCATATCATCAACCACACCCAATGTCATTGCGTGTGTGTTCTTCTCATTAACCACACATGGATCCACTAGTGTCATTGCATGTCTGCTGTTCTCATTAACCAGAGCTAGAGTCATTGCATGTCTGTTCTTCTCACAAACCACATATCACAAGTGTCATTGCATGTGTGTTCTTCCCACAGACCACACAGGGATCCACCAGTGTCATTGCATGTGTGTTATTCCCGTGAACCACACATGGATCCACCAGTGTCATTGCATGTCTGCTCTTTTCATGAACCACAGCTAGAGTCATTGCATGTGTGTTCTTCTCACAAACAACATATCACCAGTGTCATTGTATGTGTGTTCTTCCCATGAACCACACATGGATTCACCACTGTAATTGCATGTGTGTTATTCTCACAAACCACGTAAAGATCTACCGGTGTCATTGCATGTGTGTTCCTCTCATAGACCACACATGGATCCACCAGTGGTATCGCATGTTTGCTCTTTTCATGAACCACAGTTAGAGTCATCGCGTCTGCTCTTTTCATGAACCACACCCAGTGTCATTGCATGTGTGTTCTTCCCACAAACCATATCATGAACCACACTCAGTGTCATTGCATGTCTGTTCTTCCCATTAACCACACATGGATCCACCGGTGCCATTGCATGTCTGCTCTTTTCATTAACCACAGCTAGAGTCATTGCATGTGTGTTATTCTCACAAACCACATATCACCAGTGTCATTGCATGTGTTTTCTTCCCACAGACCACACATGGATCCACCAGTGTCATTGCATGTGTGTTATTCTCACAAACCACACATGGATCCACTAGTGTCATTGCTGTGTGTTCTTCCCATGAACCAGACATGCATCCACCAGTGTCATTGCATGTATGCTCTTTTCATGAACCACAGAAAGAGTCATTGCATGTGTGTTCTTCTCACAAACCACATATCACCAGTGTCATTGCATGTGTGTTCTTCCCACAGACCACACATGGATCCAGTAATGTCATTGCATGTGTGTTCTTCCCATGAACCACACATGGATCCACCAGTGTCATTGCATGTGTTTTCTTTCCATGAACCACGTAAGGATCCACCAGTGTCATTGCATGTCTGCTCTTTTCATGAACCACAGTTAGAGTCATCGCATGTCTGCTCTTTTCATGAACCACAGGTAGAGTCATTGCATGTGTGTTCTTCCCACAAACCATATCATGAACCACACCCAGTGTCATTGCATGTGTGTTCTTCTCATTAACAACACATGGATCCACCGGTGTCATTGCATGTCTGCTCTTTTCATTAACCATAGTTAGAGTCATTGCATGTGTGTTCTTCTCACAAACCACATATCACTAGTGTCATTGCATGTGTGTTCTTCCCACAGACCACACATCGATCCACCAGTGTCATTGCATGTATGTTCTTCCCATGAACCACACATGGATCCACTAGTGTCATTGCATGTCTGCTCTTTTCATGAACCACACCAAGAGTCATTTCATGTGTGTTCTTCTCACAAACAACATATCACCAGTGTCATTGCATGTGTGTTATTCCCATGAACCACACATGGATGCACCGGTGTCATTGCATGTGTGTTATTATCACAAACCACGTAAGGATCCACCGGTGTCATTGATGTGTGTTCCTCTCATAGACCACACATGGATCCACCGGTGGCATCGCATGTCTGCTCTTTTCATGAACCACAGTTAGAGGCATCGCATGTGTCCTCTTTTCATGAACCACACCCAGTGTCATTGCATGTGTGTTCTTCTCATTAACCACACATGGATCCACCAGTGTCATTGCATGTCTTCTCTTCTCATTAACCACAGCTAGATCCACTTGTGTCTTTGGATGCATGTTCTTTTCATAAACCATAGCTAGAGTCATTGCATGTGTGTTCTTGTCACAAACAAAATATCACTAGTGTCATTGCATGTGTGTTCTTCCCACAGACCACACATGGATCCACCAGTGTCATTGCACGTGTGTTCTTCCCATGAACCACACATGGATCCACTAGTGTCATCGTATGTCTGCTCTTCTAATGAACCACAACTAGAGTCATTGCATGCGTGTTTTCTCACAAACCATATCATGAACCACACCTAGTGTCATTGCCTGTGTGTTTTTCTCATTAACCACACATGGATCCACAGGTGTCATTGCATGTCTGCTCTTTTCATTAACCACAGTTAGAGTCATTGCATGTGTGTTCTTCTCACAAACCACATATCACTAGTGTCATTGCATGTGTGTTCTTCCCACATACCATATCATGAACCACACCTAGTGTCGTTGCATGTGTGTTCTTCCCATGAACCACACATGGATCCACCAATGTCATTGCATGTCTGCTCTTGTCATGAACCACAGCTAGAGTCATTGCATGTGTGTTCTTCTCGTTAACCACACATGGATCCACCAGTGTCATTGCATGTGTGTTCTTCCCACAGACCACACATGGATCCACCAGTGTCATTTCATGTGTGTTCTTCCCATGAACCACACATGGATCCACCAGTGTCATTGCATGTGTGTTCTTCCCATGAACCACACATGGATCCACCAGTGTCATTGCATGTCTGCTCTTTTCATGAACCACGTCTAGAGTCATTGCATGTGTGTTCTTTTCACAAACCACATATCACCAGTGTCATTGCATGTGTGTTCTTCCCACATACCATATCATGAACCACACCCAGTGTCATTGCATGTGTGTTCTTCCCATGAACCACACAAGGATCCAGCCGTGTCATTGCATGTGTGTTCTTCCCATGAACCACGTAAGGATCCACCGGTGTCATTGCATGTCTGCTCTTTTCATGAACCACAGTTAGAGTCATCGCATGTATGCTCTTTTCATGAACCACAACTAGAGTCATTGCATGTGTGTTCTTCCCACAAACCATATCATGAACCACACCCAGTGTCATTGCATGTGTGTTCTTCTCATTTACCACACATGGATCCACCGATGTCATTGCATGTTTGCTCTTTTCATTAACCAAAGTTAGAGTCATTGCATGTGTGTTCTTCTCCCAAACCACAGATCACCAGTGTCATTGCATGTGTGTTCTTCCCACAGACCACACATGGATCCACCAGTGTCATTGCATGTCTGTTCTTCCCATGAACCACACATGGATCCACTAGTGTCATTGCATGTGTGCTCTTTTCATGAACCATAGCTAGAGTCATTGCATGTGTGTTCTTCTCACAAACAACATATCACCAGTGTCATTGCATGTGTGTTCTTCCCATGAACCACACATGGATCCACCAGTGTCATTGCATGTGTTTTCTTTCCATGAACCACGTAAGGATCCACCAGTGTCATTGCATGTCTGCTCTTTTCATGAACCACAGTTAGAGTCATCGCATGTCTGCTCTTTTCATGAACCGCAGCTAGAGTCATTGCATGTGTGTTCTTCCCACAAACCATATCATGAACCACACCCAGTGTCATTGCATGTGTGTTCTTCTCATTAACAACACATGGATCCACCGGTGTCATTGCATGTCTGCTCTTTTCATTAACCATAGTTAGAGTCATTGCATGTGTGTTCTTCTCACAAACCACATATCACCAGTGTCATTGCATGTGTTTTCTTCCCACAGACCACACATGGATCCACCAGTGTCATTGCATGTGTGTTATTCTCACAAACCACACATGGATCCACTAGTGTCATTGCATGTGTGTTCTTCCCATGAACCACACATGGATCCACAAGTGTCATTGCATGTATGCTCTTTTCATGAACCACAGCAAGAGTCATTGCATGTGTGTTCTTCTCACAAACCACATATCACCAGTGTCATTGCATGTGTGTTCTTCCCACAGACCACACATGGATCCAGTAATGTCATTGCATGTGTGTTCTTCCCATGAACCACACATGGAACCACCAGTGTCATTGCATGTGTTTTATTTCCATGAACCACGTAAGGATCCACCAGTGTCATCGCATGTCTGCTCTTTTCATGAACCACAGTTAGAGTCATCGCATGTCTGCTCTTTTCATGAACCACAGCTAGAGTCATTGCATGTGTGTTCTTCCCACAAACCATATCATGAACCACACCCAGTGTCATTGCATGTGTGTTCTTCTCATTAACAACACATGGATCCACCGGTGTCATTGCATGTCTACTCTTTTCATTAACCATAGTTAGAGTCATTGCATGTGTGTTCTGCTCACAAACCACATATCACCAGTGTCATTGCATGTGTGTTCTTCCCACAGACCACACATCGATCCACCAGTGTCATTGCATGTATGTTCTTCCCATGAACCACACATGGATCCACTAGTGTCATTGCATGTCTGCTCTTTTCATGAACCACAGCAAGAGTCATTTCATGTGTGTTCTTCTCACAAACAACATATCACCAGTGTCATTGCATGTGTGTTATTCCCATGAACCACACATGGATGCACCGGTGTCATTGCATGTGTGTTATTATCACAAACCACGTAAGGATCCACCGGTGTCATTGATGTGTGTTCCTCTCATAGACCACACATGGATCCACCGGTGGCATCGCATGTCTGCTCTTTTCATGAACCATAGTTAGAGGCATCGCATGTGTGCTCTTTTCATGAACCACACCCAGTGTCATTGCATGTGTGTTCTTCTCATTAACCACACATGGATCCACCAGTGTCATTGCATGTCTTCTCTTCTCATTAACCACAACTAGATCCACCTGTGTCTTTGGATGCATGTTCTTTTCATAAACCATAGCTAGAGTCATTGCATGTGTGTTCTTGTCACAAACAAAATATCACTAGTGTCATTGCATGTGTGTTCTTCCCACAGACCACACATGGATCCACCAGTGTCATTGCACGTGTGTTCTTCCCATGAACCACACATGGATCCACCAGTGTCATCGTATGTCTGCTCTTCTAATGAACCACAACTAGAGTCATTGCATGCGTGTTATTCTCACCAACCATATCATGAACCACACCTAGTGTCATTGCCTGTGTGTTTTTCTCATTAACCACACATGGATCCACATGTGTCATTGCATGTCTGCTCTTTTCATTAACCACAGTTAGAGTCATTGCATGTGTGTTCTTCTCACAAACCACATATCACTAGTGTCATTGCATGTGTGTTCTTCCCACATACCATATCATGAACCACACCCAGTGTCGTTGCATGTGTGTTCTTCCCATGAACCACACATGGATCCACCGATGTCATTGCATGTCTGCTCTTGTCATGAACCACAGCTAGAGTCATTGCATGTGTGTTCTTCTCGTTAACCACACATGGATCCACCAGTGTCATTGCATGTGTGTTCTTCGCACAGACCACACATGGATCCACCAGTGTCATTTCATGTGTGTTCTTCCCATGAACCACACATGGATCCACCAGTGTCATTGCATGTGTGTTCTTCCCATGAACCACACATGGATCCACCATTGTCATTGCATGTCTGCTCTTTTCATGAACCACGTCTAGAGTCATTGCATGTGTGTTCTTTTCACAAACCACATATCACCAGTGTCATTGCATGTGTGTTCTTCCCACATACCACACATGGATCCACCAATGTCATTGCATGTGTGTTCTTCCCATGAACCACACAAGGATCCAGCCGTGTCATTACATGTGTGTTCTTCCCATGAACCACGTAAGGATCCACCGGTGTCATTGCATGTCTGCTCTTTTCATGAACCACAGTTAGAGTCATCGCATGTATGCTCTTTTTATGAACCAAAACTAGAGTCATTGCATGTGTGTTCTTCCCACAAACCATATCATGAACCACACCCAGTGTCATTGCATGTGTGTTCTTCTCATTTACCACACATGGATCCACCGATGTCATTGCATGTTTGCTCTTTTCATTAACCACAGTTAGAGTCATTGCATGTGTGTTCTTCTCCCAAACCACAGATCACCAGTGTCATTGCATGTGTGTTCTTCCCACAGACCACACATGGATCCACCAGTGTCATTGCATGTCTGTTCTTCCCATGAACCACACATGGATCCACTAGTGTCATTGCATGTGTGCTCTTTTCATGAACCACAGCTAGAGTCATTGCATGTGTGTTCTTCTCACAAAGAACATATCACCAGTGTCATTGCATGTGTGTTCTTCCCATGAACCACACATGGACCCACCAGTGTCATTGCATGTGTTTTCTTTCCATGAACCACGTAAGGATCCACCAGTGTCATTGCATGTCTGCTCTTTTCATGAACCACAGTTAGAGTCATCGCATGTCTGCTCTTTTCATGAACCGCAGCTAGAGTCATTGCATGTGTGTTCTTCCCACAAACCATATCATGAACCACACCCAGTGTCATTGCATGTGTGTTCTTCTCATTAACAACACATGGATCCACCGGTGTCATTGCATGTCTGCTCTTTTCATTAACCATAGTTAGAGTCATTGCATGTGTGTTCTTCTCACAAACCACATATCACCAGTGTCATTGCATGTGTGTTCTTCCCACAGACCACACATCGATCCACCAGTGTCATTGCATGTATGTTCTTCCCATGAACCACACATGGATCCACTAGTGTCATTGCATGTCTGCTCTTTTCATGAACCACAACAAGAGTCATTTCATGTGTGTTCTTCTCACAAACAACATATCACCAGTGTAATTGCATGTGTGTTATTCCCATGAACCACACATGGATGCACCGGTGTCATTGCATGTGTGTTATTATCACAAACCACGTAAGGATCCACCGGTGTCATTGATGTGTGTTCCTCTCATAGACCACACATGGATCCACCGGTGGCATCGCATGTCTGCTCTTTTCATGAACCACAGTTAGAGGCATCGCATGTGTGCTCTTTTCATGAACCACACCCAGTGTCATTGCATGTGTGTTCTTCTCATTAACCACACATGGATCCACCAGTGTCATTGCTTGTGTTCTCTTCTCATTAACCACAGCTAGATCCACCTGTGTCTTTGGATGCATGTTCTTTTCATAAACCATAGCTAGAGTCATTGCATGTGTGTTCTTGTCACAAACAAAATATCACTAGTGTCATTGCATGTGTGTTCTTCCCACAGACCACACATGGATCCACCAGTGTCATTGCACGTGTGTTCTTCCCATGAACCACACATGGATCCACCAGTGTCATCGTATGTCTGCTCTTCTAATGAACCACAACTAGAGTCATTGCATGCGTGTTATTCTCACAAACCATATCATGAACCACACCTAGTGTCATTGCCTGTGTGTTTTTCTCATTAACCACACATGGATCCATAGGTGTCATTGCATGTCTGCTCTTTTCATTAACCACAGTTAGAGTCATTGCATGTGTGTTCTTCCCATGAACCACACATGGATCCACCTAGTGTCATTGCATGTGTGTTCTTCCCATGAACCACACATGGATCCACGAGTGTCATTGCATGTGTATTATTCTCACAAACCACGTAAGGATCCACCAGTGTCATTGCATGTGTGTTCCTCTCATAGACCACACATGGATCCACCAGTGTCATTGCACGTGTGTTCTTCCCATGAACCACACATGGATCCACCAGTGTCATCGTATGTCTACTCTTCTAATGAACCACAACTAGAGTCATTGCATGCGTGTTATTCTCACAAACCATATCATGAAGCACACCTAGTGTCATTGCCTGTGTGTTTTTCTCATTAACCACACATGGATCCATAGGTGTCATTGCATGTCTGCTCTTTTCATTAACCACAGTTAGAGTCATTGCATGTGTGTTCTTCTCACAAACCACATATCACTAGTGTCATTGCATGTGTGTTCTTCCCACATACCATATCATGAACCACACCCAGTGTCGTTGCATGTGTGTTCTTCCAATGAACCACACATGGATCCACCGATGTCATTGCATGTCTGCTCTTGTCATGAACCACAGCTAGAGTCATTGCATGTGTGTTCTTCTCACAAAACACATATCACCAGTGTCATTGCATGTGTGTTCTTCCCACAGACCACACATTGATACCAGAGCTAGAGTCATTGCATGTGTGTTCTTCCCATGAACCACACATGGATCCACCTAGTGTCATTGCATGTGTGTTCTTCCCATGAACCACACATGGATCCACGAGTGTCATTGCATGTGTATTATTCTCACAAACCACGTAAGGATCCACCAGTGTCATTGCATGTGTGTTCCTCTCATAGACCACACATGGATCCACCAGTGGCATCGCATGTCTGCTCTTTTCATGAACCACAGTTAGAGGCATCACATGTCTGCTCTTTTCATGAACCACACCTAGTGTCATTGCATGTGTGTTCTTCTCATGAACCACACATGGATCCACCAGTGTCATTGCATGTTTGCTCTTCTCATTAACCACATCTAGATCCACCGGTGTCATTGGATGCATGTTCTTTTCATAAACCGCATATGGATACTAATTAACCTTAGGAGAGCCCTAACCTTAGCGTTAGACCGAATCTTCTAGAAGGCACGCCCTAACACAGTTGTTCTGCTTGTCGATTGTTACATACCGTTCGATCGGGGCGCTATGATGATTGTGATGGTTTTCATGAGATCGATCCGCGAGTAGGTTGTTCTACGACATGATTGGCCATGCTTGCTCTGGACAAACTGGCAACACCGGGGGCTCCCCTGTTGCGAGTGTCACGACTCACGAGTTGAGCGGGCCATATCCCAGTGTCACGTCCCCATTACTTCTCTTCCTCCCCGTACTTCTCTTCCTTCCCCTCGAAGCCACATTCCCCACTTCACTCCCATCCTGCCGTAGCCACAAGGCGATGGTGCCTCCATCCCAATCCCCTCTCCGGCAGCCACCCCCTCCCCTCTCGCCATGGGTTCAAGGGGAGACGGCGAGGAAACGCGTGGTGAAAACAGGGACGGTGATTTCGATGTGAGTCGTCTCATCTCTATCTCTATCATCCGTGGCCAGTTATCTATTTTTTGAGTCAGATCTACTCCGTTTACTCATGCGTGTATGATGTGTTAAGCCAACCAGACGATGTATGACGCCGACTATCATGGTTTAGCGGATGAAGACAGTCCTCTGCTATGTAAACATGGATATGTGCCCGCTAAATTTGTAGCGTTCGAAGGACGAAACGCAGGCAGGAGGTTTCTACGGTGTCAAGGACATCGTTCAATGATGCGAGGTGGAAGTTGCGGTGTTGTCAAATGGGTAGATCTAGAGTGGCCCAAATCGATGCAGAAAACGCTGGAAAAACTATGGGAAATGACTGTTGAGTTGAAAGAATCCGCATTCAGCTCACTTCTTGACAGTGTTGAGATGAAGCTATGGGAACCAGTTGACACGACCAAGCATAAGCGAGAACTCATGGGGGTGGAAGACAAGGTTAGCAAAGTCGAGAAGGAGAGGGGCGCGACGTTGGACCTGAAGGCTAAAGCAGAGCAAGAACTGACTCAAGCAAGGAAGGATCTTCACCAGGCCAAAGTCCTGCAGTTCACAACTCGAGTATTGACAAGTGCATGAGGAAAGATGTAGAGTAACAATTGAAGTTGTGCAAGGAAGATGCTAAAAGGAAGGAGCAGATGATTCGATCCTTGTCCTCGCAGGAAGATGCACATAGGGCTAAGATTAGGAAGATCAAGGAGATGTGTGATAACTAGTTCTATTTAGCTTAAGCTCTGTGCCTTTTTTAAGTTGTAATAGTTGTACTGTTGACCTAGCGGTCTGAACTATTGGCCCCGGAGTCTTGGGAGTAAAAAAATTGGTCGCCCGTTAATCTATCTTAACCCTGCATTACTTCCTTTTGTCTGACCAATGCCCCTTGGATATTCCGCACGTCGCTTCGTCGTCCTCGTGTACAAATAGAAGGCGCCACAACTCGTCGCTTCTTCGCCCATCCCCTTGCCCTCTCCAATCTCCACCGCGCCATCCACCCCCCTCGCTCCCTCTCCAATATCCACCACGCCGCCATGGAGATGCCCTCGCTGAACTTCTACGAGACGGTGATGTTGACGCACTTCGACATCCTCACGCCGCTGGCCGTGATGGTGCCCCACGGATGGCGCATCAGCTATACGGGGGTGCCGGTGGCTCCGCTCCTCGTCCCCAACGGAGCCGTGATGGAGAGCGAAATCGCGGCGCGCCGCCGCAAGATGTCTGCGTGGAAGAGGGTGCTGCCCCGGTATGCGGCGGCCATCCCGTACTGGCCGGCGCTGTTCAAGAAGGAGCCGAAGGCCAAGATTGGCAGCCGCATCATTTACGGGCGCGTGGTGCACCGGGATCTCCGCAACCGAGAAGGGCGGGAGAGGTTCTGGTCCGTCCCTAGACGGACCAAGTTCACCATCATCACTGCCGCTCGCCGCGAAGAGGTGCTCCGTCTCGCGTACAATGCAGAAATCGTGGAGGTTCCGTCCGACGAAGACGAGGAAGCCAGCGGCTCGGAGGACAGCGGCAGCGGAAGTGAAATTGTTGACTAGTGGTTGAATTAATGTAGGATGTGAAATCGCACCTTTGTTTAGAAGAATTTGTGGTTGAATTAATGAAATGCCTCGATTTAGATCTCTGTCTCGATTAATTTGTGGAAGAATTTGTGATTTAGATCAATTTCTGCCTCGATTTAGATCTCTGTCCCAGATTGGGAACGTGACCATGGACCAAAGACCCCTTTTCTACTAGTGTATTCTGACATTGGTGGTTTGTTTAAACGTAATCTACGTAGATTTGGCCGCATGCAAATGTCACAACCACAATTTATAAAGTGGAAGCACGTACACCCGGTTACTGGAGATCCGGGAGTTTCGTCAGATGCAGGGGATGCAGGAGTAGAGAGGCGGTGAGATAGACGGGCTCAAGATTAGGCCAGAAATGGGTAACCATTTCCTCCTCATCTGGACATTATCGGTGAGAACATTGTTGTTTATGTTGCCACGTCGTTGTGCAGCATCTGAAATAAGTTGCTGCTTCGTGGAGTGTGGCAGCTTAAATAATTTATTTCTGTGCCACTTACATTCCGTCGTATTTGGAGACCTCCTACCCCTCAACAATCGTGGAACCGGTGGATCCTTGTTTTCAGATAGCAGTGGCACAATCACAATTTCGGATTCAACTACTGACTAGGGCGTTTCCAAACCCTAAGTCGCGCTACATTTTACTCAGAGAACGTGGATAGATTGTTTCGCCCAGCAACGTGCCACACATAGAGCTCTAGAATTTAACAGAATTACATATATAGGTTCAAGTTCAACACACTACTATGCTTCTTCATTGCCAACAGCCTTCTTCTGCAGCCTGGGTGCCAAGCCTTCACATCCAATGGCTTCTTCATTTCCTGCCTTCTTCCTCTTCCTCGGTGCCAATTTTCTTAGCTTCATGTACTCTGCATCGCTGGGACAATGGGCACCAGAATCGTGTCCAGCATCATCTTTCCACTCGTTTTTGATTTCTTCGGGCAGCAAAATGACTGACCCAACAGTCATGTTTCTAACCTTGCGGCGCTTCGTGTCAAAGAAACAAGACTGTTGCATAACTGCCCAATATCTACAGAGTAAATAAAACAAAAATTACAATTCAGCACAAACATGCGAACCCCAAGCGACCTTTGCTTACCAGGAGCTAATTGCGTTCGAGCAACCACCCTGTCCAAGAATAGAAGGGCGACTCCCAGTTGCAGCAGCTTCCACATCCAGTACATCACAATTCAGCTCAAACATGCAATCTGAAGCATACCTTTTCATCAACCCAATTAGCTGACTGTCACATGTTATAGGAACCATGATGCCACGTTCATCCATGAAGCTGAACTTTGCAGTCTGCTTCGGCCATACTTCAACATGATTATGCAGAGCAGCAACCATACTAGATATAGTGCAGATCTACGCAGGCGCTTCTTCCATCGTGAAACAATGGCTTCCATACCACTTTCCCTTGGAGTCGTACCTGTAGGGGACTACCGTAACCAGGTAAGGGGGGGTCCGCGCAGATCCCACTTGACAGAAAACTATGGACAAAATATGTTTATCAACGTTGGGCTAACAAACAATTTGAGGTTCAGTAGCCAGCTAGCAGTTGTAATTAGTGCGAATAACAAAGAGAAGGGTAGCTCACCCGCCTGGCCCCGGAACGGCGGCTACGACATGCGCCATTGGAGCTCGGTATCAGCGACTGGGCATAGCAACCTGGCCCCGGAAGTCAAATGTCCGAAGGGATTGTCCTGCCTGGAGGGTGGATTCCGACGCCGCCGGTGCTAGGGGAAAGCTGGGAATGGATTTGTGAAATTGGTCAATGCATCCAATCCACTTAGCTGCTCGATTTGCCTAAGAGGTTGCCACGTTGGCGCCCGTATCACGGACAGATAACCGACATGTGGGTCCCGACCGTCTACTTCATGGGGCGGTTTAACGGAATGTTTGTATTTGGCAGGGGTGAGATGAGTTTGCCTCGAAATGGCCCCTCTTAGTAGTTGGCGGCCCAACTTTTCAAAACGCGGTAATTTCAGGCAACTTAGGTACCGCCATGCGCTGGCCTGCCAACTTTGGTACCGTAGACGAACAAGCCCAGCTCTGTGCGTGCGGGGGAGATTTGGAGGAGAGGAAACGGCAAGGGAACATGTGAAGAAAGGAGGAGGAGAATCCTCACCCCTTATATCCACCTAACCGCGCCAAGATTCGTGCAAATGCTACAGTGTAACTGCCACGCGTCATGGAAGGAACTGGGAAGGACCCACGTGATGATTACATCGCCTCCATCTCCGTGCACACATTGAAACAGCGCCTCGGTTCCGCGAACTGCGGACCCACCAACGGTCGTGCTGACAGGATGTCTGTCAGATGACGTGACTTGACCATGACTAGTGTCAGGTGGCATTAGAGACCAATTCCAGCTTAGTTTGAAATCAAGCTGGAAAATCCGAGTAACCTGTTGATAGGTCTGACTTATTTTTAAGACCCGGATCGTATTTTTGTTGTGAAGTTTCAGGAACCCTTCAAGATTCTGCAAGCCGAAGATCAAGCTAGACGATGATAAATCCGACTTTGGATCTTGGAGACTTCTAGGGGCTGCTGTTGGGGATATACTTTCTAGGTATCCTCACAGTTCCTCACTGACCAGGGTGGCCCACTTCGGGTTAGAGCTTTGCTTCACGGGCGGCCCAGTCAGGGAGAAGAGACGGAGTTCAGTCCGGCTACGGGAAGGCCCAGAAGACTTACCGACTTAGGACCATACTGTTACTTGTAGTTCAAGATGTACTTTGTAACCGACTCTTAGTCGTAGCCGGATAGATCTCTCCTGTAAACCCTAGGCCGGATATCTATATAAGCCGTCCTAGGGAGAGCCTTTAGGGCACACCTCAATAGTCTACAATCTCAACTCGCATAGGCAAAACCCTTGTAACCCATATTCCGGCTCTGCCGTATTAGTGGATTGCTAGCAGGAGTAGGATCTGTCCAAAGCCGGCAGATTCGAACCTGGGTAAACTTGTGTGCTCACCGTCCCAGAACACCATACGTCTCACACCCCTCTCTTCCGCACGCCTCGAGGACCCCCTCATGGCATACTTGTCATCAATCCGACGACACCTCCCAGAAATTAAATACCAATGAAGGGGACTTTGTAGGAAAGTCCTGTAAATCATCTAAAAATTCATAAATAATGTAGAACAATGCAAATAACATTCTAAAATGATCATATATGTTGCTATTATGATGATGCAAAATGCATGTATCAACTCACCTAAGCTTAAACCTTTGCTCGTACTCGAGCAAATAAGCGAATAGATCATATCATACATTAGTGAGCTTATGGTTGATAAAATAAAATACGAGGATGGCATCATCAAATTATGCATATTCACTTGTATTAAAAGATTTATAGACTAACAACCATGCAAATGAGGGCAACATAGATATGATTTCTAGCAACTACTTCTTACTTTTGAACAAGACTAACCATTGTATGTTGGACAATTGAACATGCCTCATTTTCTTTTATTTTTGATTGCATGATATTTATCGTGCTATTTTTTTATATCACCTTTTGCCTTTACAACAAAGATAAACTCCCATAGAATAACTAGTTAAAAGAAGAGGGTTTTAAACGATAAGATAGACATAACGTTCAACCTTGTAAAACACTTTCGCCACTTTTAATGGCATCAGTTAACGACCTTGCCTCCTAGTAACCAGTACAAACCTTATTCATGGACCTTTAAATCATGGAATATACTCTATTCATCCTTTCCCTATCACTTTCCATGGCTAACCGAATCCTCGGGTGCCTACCTTTTCATTCACTTTTCCATAGAGCATATGTACTGAAATATCCATGACCCTTAGTTTACTCATCCATTACTAAGTTAAATAAGAGTATCTCATGTCCCCTTGTTACCTTCTCTTCCTAAATTTTTATTCTACAAAAACCACATCTCTATTCCAAATTCAGGACATTCTTTTTGATTTTACTTGTTTGGATCTTTCCTTTTTTTGCAAGTTTTTTTGTTGACATAAATTCCATACTTGTCCAACACACTCAAGTTAATTTAGTTCAAGGCAAGATGTAACTGAAACTTCTAGATATGATGTGCACATCTACGTGTGTGTTACCCATAAATCTCCGAACAAGAGAATCATGGATGACACCATATTTATTTTTTACTAAAAACCACTCAACCAAGGTGCTCTAAGAGCTTTTTAAGCATTGAGATAATCGAACCTAATAGATGCAAGCATGCCCAACCTAAAAATCATGACTAGATGCAATAAGATGAACTAAAAAGCATAAAAGTGAAACTCCCCCAAGCTTGGAGTGTTATCGCCGGGTCTTCCTCCTTGCCATCTTTATCCTCATAATAGGTGTCCCACTCCTTGAGATTCCAAGGATAGGGCCTACCATTGTAGCAGGATAATGGTGGAGCGTTGAACTTGGTGGAGGCAGCCTCAACAATATTCTTGGAGAGATATTCATACTCACAGTTATGGTTCTCCACATCCCACATGAGGGCTTTGGAACCTATCTAGTTGTGTGAGGGTGTGCACATACTTCTCTTCCAGATCCTTGATCCTTGCCTCATACGATTCAATCTTCTTCTCTAGCTCGAGATTCATGTGGTGGTGAGCATCAAGGCTACGCTCAGCCATAGTGCCATACCTAAAAGTAGTGTCCTCCAAGATCTACAACCTCTCTTCCATGGTTCCCTCGATCTTGGGATCCTTCACCTCCTCCACGAGAAGAACTCCCTCCTTGAAGGTCATGGTCTTCAAAGGAGCCTCCATGGAGTTGATGTAGTGGTTCACCACACCCTTCTTCTTGGAGTCATCTCCTCCTAGATTGGATCTAGAGCTTGCCATGGCTAAAAGCTGAAAGGACATGATAGAAAAATGTTCTCCTTGAAAGGACTTGGTACAATATTAGATGGACAAAGATAGGTATATACTGGCAATTTTTAGGGTTAGATGAAGAGTTGGAGTCGAAACGGAGGTGAAACTAGGATCAGAAGGTTGAAAGAGACTAGGTGGCGTGTACAGCCAGGCATGCCGTGCCACCTGTCCTCTTTCCATCATTAGGACTCCATTTCGTCCAATTCTTTTGCTCTAATCCTTAATTTTCCAAAAATAATTTCTTTCCGAGAATATCGTGATATTTCGAGATGATTACGTACCTAGAAGTTAACTTTTACTGATTTCTGCTATCTAGCAGGGGATATTTCTTTGCGATCATGTCCTCGGGCTTCTAGAGATTTAGCTCCTCCACCTTTCCAATGATTTTTTAGAATGCTATATAATGTTTAAGACATTGTCCATTAACCACATGAGGTTTAGTTTTTTAGTCTCCATGAAGGCGGATGGCTTCGGAGCGGTACTCCCTATACCTGGCTCAATCCTCGAGGTCTTGGGTACCTGACAAGTCCTTAGATTGAGGCAAGAGAGGATACAATAATCATCATGTCATACAAACTAATACATGATCCCATATATGATAAATAACATGCACAAAAGCTACATGGCTAGGCCGAAGCCCTTAGCCGAAGGAGAATTACTCACACATAGAGATGAGATCAACAATCATAAACATTATAGTGCAAATCATGAGATTGATAGCAAATAGTCTTACAATGTCACCAATCGAAGATGATATCTACTATTACAAGTGGTGGAATATGGCTATGGTGATAGAGAAGGGTTTGGAGATTAGATCTAAGTCTATTCCTCCGACGGCTCTTCAGTGTTGTGGATAGAGATCTAGGGGCAGCTGATGATTGGAAAGAGCTCTCTTTTCTCATCGCCCGAGGCCTCTTTATATAGGGACCCCTTCACGAAAGTTGTTCTGTTTGACCCAGTGGTGTCGATGACAACTATACGACCGGAACTATATGGCCGGACTTTTATTCCTGCCGTATAGTTGGTCATTAAAGCGTCTGTCTCCACTTCACGACTCCTGGTTTCTTTGGGTTGTTGGAAATCTTGTATCTTTGACTTTAATGTTGTGATTCCCATCATCAAACATCATTATCTACGCAGGGAAAAATAGAAAGAAAGGATTGCATACCCCTTTGATCATTAGGCATTAGTGGCAGGGTTTAGAGAGATATTCCATCAAAAATATGTATAATATCTAGTTTAAATGTGGACATAGATGGCTATATTTCAGATCCATCAACCTCCCCAAGCTTAAACTTGATCGTCCTCAAGCAAGAAAACCAAAATCAAAAAGGAACTCAGCATTAAAACTAAAATAATGAGATGATGATCTTACTCATGATTGGTAGTCTCATGTTTCCTCCACTTTATAAATCTGAAAAACTTCAGCATAGATAGAGTAATGGCAAGCATATCATACAGGTTTTATGCATCTTTATAGCGCAACAAAATTATTGTTAACATGGATGATTCAAATGAGTAAACTTTATTCCATGTCATGTAATCAACTCATAGGCTTGCCTTTGAACAATAAAGTATAATCATGTAAAATTAAGAGTGTGAGAGTTTATCATGAAAAACATATACACTAGAGTATCTCAATTCTCCAACATCAATAAATCAAGACTTTTCAAGCACTACTTTTCTATTCATTGTCCTTCAAGAATTTCAGTTCTTAAGTAATTGAGAGCATGTCAAAGATTTTAATTAGTTTATCAGGATGTGATGGACACTCGTGGCATCACTAATGTTTTTGTTCCTTTTGCACAATGATTACTCATAGCAGCCAGAGGAGTGATTACATCATGAACACATCTACCCCGGTGTGCCAAGAATCTTACCCATTATAGCATTGCTGCTACATATGTTTAATCAACTCATAGCCGAAATCTAGGAGTTTCCTCCATGAAGATAGTTCGTAGGCTAGCGGAGTTGTTGGCATCCCATGAAGTTTGATATGCATAAAGCTATATCATTCTTATGATTCACAAGTCAAACTTTGGCATGCTCACAAAAACCGCTAAACATTAATTCAATCAAACAAATCCTTTTAGAGAGAGCTATCAAGTCGATCATTATATTCTGTGGTGTTGAGTGTCTCTAGAAATAAGCCTTCAAGACTAAACACTACAACACCCAAGCCTTCAATTGTGAGAAATTTTCTTATTACAATTGTTTAGCAAATTTTTAGGCAAGACTTAGTTAACTACAAGAGCTGGAACAAAATGTACCCATCTAAATACCCATGCAAACAAAATTTTACTACAATACAAAGACTCACTCCACCAATATAATATCTCAACATTTACTACTAACTAGCATGGGTTTCTCAAACTTAAAAAGTGGGGAGTCATAAGGCATACCTCTGATGTTTGGTTCCACTTCTCTCTTCCTTTTTGATTCGTTACTTGGAAACTCGAAGTCAATCACTCTTCCTACAAATACATGAGAACCTCGAGGCAAAAAGAAAAGAAACAGGGAAAATACAGATAAATGGAGAAATCTTTTTGTTGTTTTAAGAGAGGAAATTAAAGAATAGAAAATGGCGGCAAACCTCAACTAGAAAATCTCGAAAGCAAATAGAAATAACTAAAGATAAAGTGTTGGGGAAACCAACACGAGTGCTTATAAACTCGAATTAAAAACATAACCTCGAAATAAATAAAAGCAAATGAACACCAAATAAAGATAAATGAGGAAACTTCCCCAAGCTTAGGCTTTTGCAAGCCCTTCAAACATTGTGGTGGCGGGAAAAAGTTAGAACTCTAGTTCGCAAATTGAGTTGATAAATTACTAGTTGATTCTCGAAGGTTGGAGGAGAGGTTATGCATCCTCTCCATAGTCCCTCCAAGTTCTTGGAAGTCTTGGTATGTAGCAAACCGGGTTGGTGGTTGCTCCTCTTGATAAGGAACTTCTTGCTCCTCTTCTTGGTCCTCTCCTTGGTCCTCATCCGGAATTTCCTCCTCGGGTTGGTGTTGCTCAACCTGCAAGTCATATAGAAAATGTCCTTCCTCGATAGAGAAAAGACCATTAGGCAAGGGAGCAAGGTAGAGACGCCCATCTCCAGCAATATGCAAGTAATAAACACCACCTCTCCTAGTGAACATTCCACAAGCCTTAAAGTAGAGAAACCAACACGTCGCTCACCTAGCACAGGTTGCAACTCACCTAGGTTGATGCCTAGGGAAATGGCAAGCACGGTGATGACGCTTCCACCTGTGATTGGTCCTTGGCTTTGGGAGGATTGGTGCTCTAGGTAGCGCACAAGGATTGTGCCCAAGTTGAGTGAAAAGTTGTAGTTGTTGTAAGTAGCCTTTGTAAGGACTGAGATGTCCTCCTCATTGAGTCTCGTGAACTCATTTCTTGCGTGCAAGGTGTTATCAATAACATAGAATAAATAGAGAATTGCAGGATGTTGAATATTCTTCCCCTTGCTTACTCTAGAAGTAAAGCTCGTTCCATTATAATATTGTTCCGGGGAAGGGTCTAAGCTAGTAAAGGATGCGCGCAAGTCATTATCATTATTGTTTGGAAAATTAAAGCATGCACACCATTCATCTAGTGATAGAGAATAATTGTTGTTCATAAGTCAGAAATAAATTGTGTCCTCTCCATGCCATAGTTTAATGGTTCTTTGCAAAGAACTTAGAAATTCAGGAGTTAACCGTCGATAAGTAGGCACATCATTGAACACAAAATTTTGCAGTCCAACCCTATTGCAAAGTAAATTGAAGTCATTAGAAATACGGAGTTGGTTCAGTACATGGGGCAAACCCACTTGGTTGCCTTCACTTCTCAGTTGTTGATCCTATCGAAGCGATCATGTTGGAGCTCATTCCTGAACCGTATCCCCATGCGTTCTTGAGTGACAACCCAAGAAGCGCTAGCGGAGGCACGAGCACGAGTTCGGATCCTTGTGTTCATCATCTAAAATAATAAAGAAAGACAAAAATAAAACTTTTTGATCCAACAATAAACATATTCCTCATCATAGCACACTAAAGAATCCCCTCAAAATAATAATGTAGGCAAGAGAATCATGGCAATTAGTTCATAGTAGGTCTCACCCTATATTGATAATGACGATAGATCGAAGATGAATTTGCAAAAAGTAATTGGAGGATCAGAGGAGAAACATACCATAGATCACTTGTGTGCGAGGCAATCGAAAGAAATTGAGTAGAGATGAAGATCTCTTGAGGTTTTGAGAGAGTTTGGAGGTAGAAGAGAGAAAAAAGATTGAAGTTTTGGGGTTGGAGGTACCTCTCGTGGCGTTTTTGTGGTCGGACGCAACTATATGGGCAAATTATACGGCCGGAACAATGTGTTCCCACCGTATAGTTGGCCTGCTGTCAAAATTTCAGGGTTTCCACCTGGCGGCGCAGCTATACGACCAGAACTATATGGCTGGAACAATTTGTTCCCGTCGTATAGTTGGTCGTCAAACCCTCTATACCTAGAAAAGAAATTGTATGAAAGCATCGATATCTATATGACCGGAATTATACAGCCGGAATTTTTATTCCTGCCGTATAGTTGGTCGTTAAACTCTCTATAGCCATCAATTTTTTTCATTTCTTCGAGAATTATTTCTTATTCTGAAACTTAGTGAAACACCTTGTTTTTGACAGAAAATTGACAGTAAAATTGTTGACCAACAACATCATGTATAAAGCAAGATTTTTAGTACTACCAAACTTCTTCTCCTCAACTGGAGTTTTCTAGCACTCTTTATTAAACATAAAACTTAAAACTTTACTCAAACCTTTATTTCACATGGGTTGCCTCCCATACAACGCTCTTTTATGGTCAATAGCTTGACCTCAATGTTGCTCACTTAGGCCAAATGAGTAGAACACCCACTCCAAAATAGTTGGCCTTCAAAGTGATGACCTCCTTTTCATCATGATTGGATTTCTTCTTCCTAGGAAAATTAATAACAAAAGGATCCCGCGAAGTCAATGGAAGCTTCACGGTCCATTCATGTAGATTAATCAAAGCCTTAATAGTTCTTAAGAATGGACGACCTAATATAATAGGAGCAATAGCATCTTCAGGCATGTCAACAATAATGAAATCAATAAGAGCAGGACAACCTTTAATGTATACTAAATGTTTTCTTTAATCCCTACAGCTTGTTTATAGGTAGAATCTACAAGATGTAATTTTAACTCGGTGATTTCAAAAGAGCCAAGATTTAGCTTATTAAAAAGACTTTTTGGAATTGTTGAGACCCTTGCACCTAGATCACAAAGTGCAGCTATCTCATTTGTCCCAATTTTAATCTTAATAGTAGGCTCAAATATATCATCAAGCTTAATAGGTAATTTTTCACCAATTTTCTTATATTCTTCTTGAAGCTCACGTACCTTTATTGCTACCTGATTAACAAAGTGTTGATACATGGCTTCATCATTTCCTTCACTTACCAAATCTTAATGTTGATCCTTTTTACAAGATCTTCAATGGTGTAACTTGGTGAAGGAGCATTACTATAATCAAGTTATTTAGGCTCCTCCCTTTGGATTCTCATCATCTTGAGGTCTTTAACAAGATTGGACTCAGCTTGACCTGCAAATTTAGCTAGAATGAGAGTTTGACTCTTGGTTATCTTACCTAGCTGTGCCTCAACAATCCTCGTTCTTTCTTGGAAGGCCTGCAAATCATTCCTCAAACTTACAGCTTGGTTAGATAATTTACCAAGCATAACATCATGATTCTCCATTATTTTAACAAGGATATTGTTTTGCTCATTTTGTGAGTCTATAAAAGACTTAAGTGTTTCTTGGAGACTACCATTACTTGATCCCATATTATTATTAGAGTTACCTGCAGGACTAGAATAGTGTTTCGGAAAATTAGGATTATAATTCTTCTTCCAAGCAGGGTTATAATCATCACGAGCTATGAAGTCTACTTCTTCAATATTTGTTTCTGAGATAGCTCTTACCTGGTTTTCCTTACCTTTTACGGCTAATGTGAGCTCATCCATCTTAGCATTGAGTTCTCCATTTTCTTGTGGTGAGATGGAGTTCACCTTCTTCGTGTTTGATCTATCCACATGTCACTGGGCATGGTTGTATTGCATATTGTCTAGCAGCTACTTTGCTTCGGTAATATGTTTACCCATAAATGTTCCTCCAGCTGCAGTATCAAGCATAGACTTAGACACAGGATTAAGAGCATTATAAAATAAATGGAGAATTAACCAATCTTCCATCCCATGGCTCAGACAGTTTCTCATGCATTCTTTCATCCTCTCCCATGCAAGCGCTAGTGGTTCACGCTCTTTCTGTCTAAAACCAGTGATGTTAGATCTTAGTTGCATAGTCTTTGCAGGTGGGAAAAATTTAGTCATAAATAAAGAAGTACATTCCACCCATGATGTAATAGTATTTCTAGGCAAAGATAACAACCAATATTTTGCTCTTCCTCTAAGAGAGAAAGGAAATAAGCACAATTTGACCGCATCGGGGTTAACATCTTTTATGCGCATCATATCACATATTTCAGTGAAAGTATTCAAGTGCTTACCTGTATCCTCAACAGTAGAGCCTCCAAGTTGGTTCTGTTGAACCAAACTTAAATAATGGGGCTTAATTTCATAGTCATTAGCAGCAATTGCTGGCTGAGTAATAGGAGTACGCAAATAATCATTGTTGGGAGCTGCAAACTCCCCAACCTTCTTTTCAGCCATATTTCCTATGTTTTTGGGTTTTCTTAAACAGAGACTTATGATAATAAAAACAAGAATTTAAAGACTAACTATTTTTTTTGGTTTTCAAATAAAGACTAAAAGCAAACTAACAAAATTAAAAACAAGAATTAAAACTAGCAAGGTTCCTACTAACCTCGCCAAGGTGGCTATTGCTTCCCGCAATAGCACTAGAAAAAGGGTTGATACCTTCGATCCGGATTACAAATGTAGTATAGCTCTTTTTCCCTAGTAGACCTAGGTTTATCGAATCCTCGGGAAGCAGAAATCGTAGTGAAGTTACTTTAACGGACCTTCTAGAGTTTTAGAATTCCTTTTGTGTTTTTACCGGACCAAGAGTTTGTGTCTTTTGTTGTTGTCGATGATGGAGAGAGAGAGGGACTAGGGTGTTCGGTTTCACCTATAGCTGTGCAAAACATCTGATCGGAATAAAAGATAAAAATAAAGTATGCATGTAATTGTTAGAGCAAGATAAATTATATGTGGGCAGTGCATCCATAATTGCTATTGCCTCCGCAACCGCTTATAGCAATAACCTACTAGTCTCATCAATAGAAGAAAGAGAACTAATGATATGCATAGTGACGTCACCATTAATCCCAAGGAAATCTCTCACATACAGCCATACTACCCCTTCTATCACTGGGGTTCCCAACCTGCAGATTAGTCATTACTCATACTCCCTATACCTGGCTCAATCCTCAGGGTCTTGGGTACCTGACAAGTCCTTAGATTGAGGAAAGAGAGGATACAATAATCATCATGTCATACAAACTAATACATGAACCCATCTATGATAAATAACATGCACAAAGCTACATGGCTAGGCCAAAGCCCTTAGCCCAAGGAGAATTACTCACACATAGATATGAGATCAACAATCATAAACATTATAGTGGAAATCATGAGATTGATAGCAAATAGTCTTACAATGTCGCTAATCAAAGATGAGATCTACTATTACAAGTGGTGGGATATGGCTATAGTGATGCAGAAGGGTTTGGAGAATAGACCTAAGTCTATTCCTCCGGCGGCTCTTCGGTGTTGTGGATGGAGATCTAGGGGCAGCTGATGATCGGAAAGAGCTCTCTTTTCTCGTCGCCCGAGGCCTCTTTATATAGGGGTCCCTTCATGAAAGTTGTTCTGTTTGACCTAGCAGTGTTGATGGCAACTATACGACCGGAACTATACGACCGAAATTTTATTCCCACCATATAGTTGGTCGTTAAAGCGCCTATCTCCACTTCACGACTCCTGGTTTCTTTGGGTTGTTGGAAATCTCGTATCTTTGACTTTAATGTTGTGATTCTCATCATCAAACATCATTATTCGCGCATTGGAAAATAGAAAGAACGGGTTGCATACCCCTTTGATAATTAGGCACTAGTGGTAGGGTTTAGAGAGATATTTCATCAAAAATATGAATAATATCCAGTTTAAATGTGGACGTAGATTGCTATATTTCAGAGCCATCAATCACCTAATTTGAACACCTTTCTTTTTATTTTCTTATCATGCCAAATTTTAACTTTTTATTTAAGCAACCCAGCACTTTCATAAGCTTCATTCCTGCATTCATCTAGTAAGTCTAAGTCCAAAATTCTTCTCTATCTAGTAGTTTTAAATTCAAAGTTGAGTTGCTTAACAACCCATCTAGCTTTATGTTCTAACTCTACTGGGAGGTGACAAGCTTTACCATAAACCATCTTATAAGGAGACATACCCATAGGATTTTTTAAAGCAATTCCATAAGCCCACAGAGCATCATTAATTTTAGTTGTGCAATCATACCTAGCTCTATTAACTGTCTTTTCCAATATGAGTTTGATTTCCCTATTACTTAGTTTAACTTGACCACTAGTTTGAGGACGATATAGAGATGCTACTCTATGGTTAACACCATACTTTGCTAAAGTTTTTTAAGAACACCACTTAAGAAATGAGAACCAACACTAGTAATTAGAAAACTAGGTACTTCAAACTTGGGAAATATTATTTCCTTGAGAATCTTTATTATTGTAGCATAATCTGCACTTTTGGTTGGAATTGCTTCAATCCACTTTGTAACATAGTCCACTACAACCAAAATGTGAGTATGTTTTGTTTTTTATGGCGGGAATGGTCCCATAAAGTCAAATCCCCACACATCAAATGGTTCAAGTGGCAGTGAATAGTTCATAGGAATTTCATTTCTTTTACCAATATTTCTAAGTCATTGACATTTGTCACATGCTTTAACATAGTTAGCACAATCCTTGAATAAAGTAGGCCAATAAAAACCAGACTGCAATACCTTTTAGCTGTGCGGTCTCCTGCATGATGTCCTCCATAAGGACTGCCATGACAATATCTTATGATACCCTGCTGCTCAAATTCAGGCAGACAACATCTAATAATACCATCCACACTTTTCTTATAAAGGAATGGATCATCCCAAAAGTAATGTCTAAGATCATAGAAGAATTTTTTTTCTTTGTTGGGAAGTGAAGTGTGGTGGCATGACTTTTCCAACAATAAAATTAGCATAATCATCAAACCAAGGGGATGCTACTCTACCACTAGATACATTAATGTTTGCAAGTTGTTCATTAACAAAGCTATCATTAATAGGAATAGGGTCTACCGAAATGTTTTCCATTCTAGATAAGTGATCCTCTAACGGATTATTTTCACCTTTCCTATCAACAATGTGAAAATCAAATTCTTGAAGTAAAAGATCCTATCTTCTAGGCTTACAATATTTCTTGTTCATGAGATAATTAATAGCAGAATGATCAGAGTGCACAATGACTTTAGAATCTACAATGTAAGTTCTAAACTTATCACATGCAAAGATTACTACTAAGAATTATTTTTTAGTAGTAGGATCGTTTCTTTGAGCACCATCAAGTGTTTTACTAGCATATTATATAAATATAACATTTAATTTCTTATCAACTCTTTGGCCTAAAACATCCCCTACAACATAATCACTAGCATCACACATGATTTCAAATGGTAAATTCCAATTAGGTGGTTGAATTATAGGAGCACTTATTAAAGCATTCTTTAAAACACTAAATGACTCTACGTAATCATCATTAACAGAGAATGGAACGTACTTTTGCAAAAGGTTAGTTAGAGGCTTTGATATTTTAGAGAAGTCTTTAATAAACCTTCTATAGAAACTTGCATGTCCAAGGAAGCTTCTCATACCTTTGATATCCTTGGGATATGGTAGCTTTTCTATGGCTTCTATCTTGGCACGGTCCACTTCAATGCCTCTTCCTGAAATGCGGTGACGGGGAGATGCCGATTGGGGTATGCCCAGCTAGTCGCTAGAGACTGGCCCAATGCGGTGACCCAACATACCACTGCATGATGTAGTACACTCTAGTCGTTGACATAATACCAATGAAACACCGTTCACTAGTATTACATCCCTCAGAGTGGTACAATAGAAACACAGCAGGTCCAAGACATGACTATAGATTACAACTCGACTCTTTACAAAAGATCCAGAGAACACTCTAGGTTAAAGAGAGAGAAAGAAACTTCTACAAAGAAGAACTAGAAATAATAACTCAGAACTATCTAGTAACTAAGACTAGCATCTGAACTAATTGGTTTGCAATTGCTGCTAATGCAATGCCCTACAAAAGTAGTTTTTATGGCTAGAGTATCTACTCCTAACTAAACACAGACTTTATCTTCACGCCAGCTGATGTATATGTTGACTTCATTGACTTTATTGAAGAACTTGAGCTGCCAATGATGGTTTCTTGAGCAGAAATTGAGATTGACGTCGTCTTCAATGACTTAGAACCTAGAAAGGGTTAAGAAGGTACGGTTGAGTACAAGCGTACTCAGCAAGTTCACTAAAAAGGACTGTATGATGCACTATCTCTATAGCCACAGACCATAGGTCGTAGGCAATGCAGGTTTTCGTAAACATTTCTTCAAATGTTGCTTTTATTCTGAAAACTATGTCCGACAGCCTTCACAGGTTGACCAAAACCTTCGTGGGGTTCCTTTCTTGCCGCGTTCATAGCTCCTTAACGGAACAGGGAGTAATATGTCACAATTCTTACACTCTATAGAGGTGCGTCACTTTTCCCACAAGAGACCTTAAGCTTTGTTGCAGAGCCAGGAGTATGTCCCCGTTCAAACTTCCTTGGTTTGAGGCCCAACTTAAGATCCAAGCCAATCGCTGCCCTCAACGCGACCCCATATGTCTACACGATCCTCCGGGGCTGACTACACCTTTGTTAAGCCCCCTTTTTGGGCAAGCTACAACCCTGGTGAGTTCCCGAAGACTCTATGAGCTAGTGATACCCCTGGAAAGCTCCATAAATGTCCGACTATACCTCCGGTAGCCACTCATAGATAATCTAGATACGAAAATCATGGGGCCTAAGGGTGCCCACCCATATGCTGGATCCACACAAGGAATCACAGCGTCACGATAAGGTCGTCTTGCCTCCATATGAAAGGAAGAATATACAGCTGCCTTCTCTGTCCCATTCCAAATCTCATGGTTGACGCGTAATATACGACGCTAGAACCACTGGCGACATTGGTTGTTAAGTCCTAGATGATACATTACTGTACAATGGCGTCTCCATTGCCAGTTATGATAGATTAGCTGATCACCCTGGATCAGTAACCGATATTTCCAGATAATTATGAAAATAGTGTTTTCGACCTTTTTGAAATGCAGGTGATGACATAGTTGAGTTACAAGCATAGAAAATAATCAAAGGATATGAGCAAGTTGTGAACTTGCCTTTTGTGATTGCAAGATTATGCAATCACGGTCTTCGAGACACTAGAAGATCTAAATTCTGTAAACAATATCATTGGTCCGGTAAGGACTAATGTTTAAAGAAGCAAGATGTAGTTATGCATAAGTAATGTAATGCAGTTTGGAAAACCCTGAAGTAATACCCCAATATGGTGAATGAGTTAAACTGAAGTGATTTCTTTAAGATTTAGTTTTTCTATAAGTTTACTTTACAAGCCAATATACATATACAAGGAACTTAAGACTAACATGTATGATATAAAGTAACTATAACAACACATGCTTAGAGTTATTTGATATTATGTATCTATTATGGAAGTCCATGTTTTAGGTTGATAAGAGTTGAAGAACTTATTATGAGATTGTTGTTTGAAGTGGCAAATGGATAACTTTTTAAGAGAAGGTTTCTTTGATAAGGTTTAACCAATCTTTATGGTAAGTAGAATGTGATCGATGTCATTTGCGTTTGTTCGATAAGTTTGGATTTGAGATGCCTTATGACTTAATTTGGAACAGAAAAAAGTTAACTATAAAACATAATTGGATCTAGGGTGTGGTGTGTTTAAAAGTATTAATAAACTTTAAATCTTATAACAAGCATGTTTGAAGGTATAGGATCATTCACTTTTAGTTTAAGTGAGTTTTCTAAATGTTAATAGTTTTACTTTTAAGTATTATTATAGACTGAAGTTATGGTATTGGAAGTAGTATTTCAATGTACAAGATTTAGGGTTTTACATAAAATTGTGATTATTTCTTATTTAAGAATGTTCTTAAAGAAATTACCAACTAAATAATAAATAAGGATTTATTTCTTAATAACCATAAAGTGTGTTGGAATAACATATTTAGTATTTTTCTAGGAAACATACTTACTTAAGATCTTAGAAGTGAATTTTATTCAATTTTAGGTGTTATCCTTATTGTTACAAAATTCCATAAAGGATTATATATCTTTAAATATTTGCTTCAAGATTTATTTGAAAACAAATTAAGTTAGTATTTTTATATAATAGTAGATTTATTTTCATATGCAAAAATGATTTTTATTCATTTTTAGGACTTTTTATTATTTTGTGAAATTTCACTTAGGTTTCAATGGTGTTAATATTTATCTGCATTTTATTTTACTCAAACAAACAATGTTATATTTTTTCTTAGGTAGAAATTATTTTTGTGATCATTCCAATATGTTATATGTATTTTTAGGATTTTTCTACATTTTTCTAGGCTAAAATTCTTCCAGGGTTATTTTTGGAATTTCGCATTTGGTTTATTAGTTATTTTGAAATATTCATTTTTTCTTTTCCTTTAAAACTAACTCTGGCCCATGGACTGGTTAAGACCAACCCGACCCAGTTGGGCCTAGGGTCAAACCCCACCCCAGCCCAACACCTCTCCTCTCTCCCCTCACTTACACACACGCACTCCTCTCGTTCCCCTTTTGGTCGTACGATGCGACACCGCTAGCGGTGCCTCCTGCTACTTCCCGGCCACCACCGGTTGCTTCCGGTGACTATGACCGCCAACGTTGCTCCACTATCGCCTCCTCCACTGATTCCCCTATCCAATTTACCTGCTCAGACTCCCGAGCATGCCGCCAAGAAACCCTAGCTCCTCCTTGGCACAATCGTCGTCGCGATTCTGGTGCTGCTGCGGCTCTGACTACTCCCCCCTCATTGCTGCGCCTCCTCTACGTCATATACGATTTCTGCAACGACTCTTGGAGCTCCCTCTTCCCAAATCCATTGGTACATGGTGGTTTGCTGATCCGGTGGTGCTGATGTGTTACGGCTGCTGCCTCCATAAGCTGGTCATGGTGGTAAGTTTGGTCGGTCCCCTTCTTCTTATACTTCAACTACGGCTTGGCTACCTTCCGGTTCAGGTACATCCTTCTATGACCGGCCCTTGAGCGGATGAACTAATTTAGGTATAGTAGAATTATGGGGACCTCATGGTTGTGATGATGATTTCCTGGACATGTGCTCTGGTGCTAGTGACAAACTACGGTTGTCTAGGTTAGGTTTGTGATTTAGTTCATGACAGATGAACTCTGGTTCATGGTAGATGGTTTTATCTATTTCTCTTGATCAATTGCTAAAGACTGATCCTGTGTATGATGCTCTCGTTTGGACGATTTACTTATCCAAGCATTTGTGATGTAGTTCTGGTGTTGTTGCTACGATAATAACTTGTTTGAATAGATGCCCTATTCTATTTAGCAATCTGATAAACAATTCCTAGATCTGTTTGTACAAGATATGATATATAATTAACTTGGCTATATGCATTGATGACCCACAAGTTTAGGGGGTGTATCACAGTATTTTCGAGGGAAGTGAAACCCAATTTATTGATTCGACACAAGGGGAGCCAAAGAATATTTATAAGCCTTAACAACTGAGTTGTCAATTCAGCTGCATCTGGAAACAATCTTGCTCACAATAGTTTACTAGTAGCAACCGTTTTGTAGTAGCAATAGCAGAGTAATACCAGTAGTAAAAGTAAAGACAGTAGTAACAATTGCAGCAAACAGTAGGATTAAAGCGCGGTAGGCATAGGGATGGATGGATGGGCGTTGCATGGACAAGACAATTCATATGGCAATCAAGACATAGGGAATTTGCAGATAAATAAGATAAAGCATCCAAGTACTGAATAATCATAGGCATGTGTTCCATATATAGTCATACGTACTTGCACAACATATTTTGTCCTGCCAACCCATTTGTAGCGAGGCCTCAAGGGAACTACTGGCAATTAAGGTGCTCCTTTTAATAGAGCACCAGAGCAAAGCATTAACACTCCATGAACACATGTGATCCTCACATCAAAGCCATTCCCTCCGATTATCTCGATTGCTATCACTTCGGGGCCTTTGGTTCCGGACAACAATATGTGTATACAACTTGCAGGTAAGACCATAAACAATACTATCATAATGAATCAATAACATGTTCAGATCTGAAATCATGGCACTCAGGCCCTAGTGACAAGCATTAAGCATAACAAGTTGCAACAAAGTCAAAAAGCACTAATAATAGATATTAGGCACCATGCCCTAACAATCTGATGCCATTACATGAACGATCCCATCCAATCCCTACCATCCCCATAGCCTACAGCGGGGGATTACTCACTCATAGATAGGGGAAACATGGATGGTCGATGGAGAAGCGATGGTGATGATGATGGCGATGATCTCCTCCAATTCCCTGTCCTGGCAGGGTGCCAGAATGGAGTTTCTGGTGCTGATTTGAGGAATCTGGTGGTGGCGGTGAAGCGGAACTCTCTCTGGAAAAACGTCGAACCCCCCATGTTTTTTAGGTCAATAGGCATCTTATAGGCGAAGAGGGAGGCCAAGGGGGCAGCCGAGGCGGCCACACCACCCCCAGGCGTGGCCTAGCCTGGCCCACGCGGCCAGGTGGTCTGGGCCCCTCGTGGCCCTACTCCGTCTCATCTTCTGGCTCTAGGAGTCTTCTAGTGAAATAGGATTTTTGGCATATTTTCCGGAATTTTTCCTGATAGTTGATTTTCTGCACAAAAACTAGCCACCAAGGTAATTCTGCTAAAAACAGTGTGAGTCCATGTTAATTGCATCCAATTCACACAAGTTTAGAGGAGAAACAATAGCAAAAGTGTTCGGGAAAGTAGATACGTTTTGGACATATCAACTCCCCCAAGTTTAGCTTATTGCTTATCCTCAAGCAATTCAGTTGAAAACTGAGTGCGATAAAAGAAACTTTCACGAACACATTTGCTTCATAAGATGTATATATTCTCAGCATATGATCAACTACTCAGGCAATTCATAATAAGGAATATGCAACCAAGTTTACTTAATAGTCATTGCAAGATATGAAGAGATTCCAACTCAAAGATAATAAGTAGCATGAAACATAAACATAAGCAACATTGCAATGCTCATAAAAAGGTATGATATAGTGGTATCTCGCTTGCCTTTAATTGTAGAACAACATAAATGCAAAGGCACCTCTAAAGTTCAAGCGAAGACTAGAAGTAAAGGTATCAAAGATACAAGCATCAAAGTCATAACACAATTAATCAAGTTTTGAGACAAGCACATTACACTAAGAATGACAACTATGCTCTCAAGAAAGTGCTCATAGAATAGGTGGTGACTCAACAAGGGGATGAAAAGGTTTTGAAAAGTTTGAAAGGCTTCCAAATGCTGAAAGTATGGTACTCATTAGCTTTGAGCTCTCATTGCCCCTATCATAAGCGTATTTAAATGGTTAAGGTTAAAGTGACACAACTAAGAGGATATGCTTGACAAGTTATAAGCTAAAATCTCATGCCCCTTACTTATGAGTAACGAACCTCATGATACTCAACTTCAGTCACAAGTAAGCTCTTGTCATTGTAAGTACATATGTATCATAGAGAACCGCCAACGAGGTACCCCTTGCACATGATATAGGAGCTATCCCATAATCAAAATGACAAGGCAAGCAGATAATAAGAATCTCAGCGATCTTTTTATTTGCTATTTCCATAGGTTTTTATTGAGGATGCTTCATAGAATGCTCATTATGGTTATGCTGCAAGTTTCCACCATGGCTTAGGCAAGTGGCCCAGGCATTTCTATAACACATATACAAACTCCATGATCTTACAAGTTCCCCCTTTATTTCACACCGCCGGGATCCATAAGCAAAAGAATCATGATATCAACGAGATACAAAGTACCAGTGCAATGTTTAAAGCGTTCCCCATGATACATGGTTCTGCTAACTTCAACTTGTAAAGCGCAAGCATATACGCAACAAAGATGGACGCAATGGTTCAAGATTATTAAGTGTAATAAAATAAAGTGTGCCATCAAGTTCGTGAGAGCTTTACTAACTAACTTTCTCATAGCAAGCAAACATTTTATTCAGAAGAAAACAAGGCTTACAAAATATGCACGGAATAGCAAATGATGCTAATAGGTAGGTATGGTGGACACTTTTGGTAATATTGGTTTTAGGGAGTTGGAAGCACGAGTAAAGCTTATACTCAGTGCAAATGTAGGCTAGCAATAGTAAGGGAGCGAAAAACGAGAGAGCAATAACTGTCATAACCATGCTTGCAACAAAACAGGACTAATCATGGCATGAAAGTGATTCAAGACCCCTGAGGCAAAATAATTCAACGAGGCTTGACTGATTGTTTCAGTCATGTGCATGCGTGAGCATGTTCCAAGTCAATTCAAGTGAAACATTCAGAGGAGGATACCACAATGTCATACCAAGTTATGAATAGAACAATGCAAGCAAACATTCATACGACATGCTACAAACTATTAGCAAGCTGGAGCTAATCATAAGAAAGCAAGAACTACTAAGCATCCATAAGTAACATACACCGTACATGAACAGACTAAGCATGCCCACAATGATGAGTGTATGTACAAAAATGAAAACAAACCGAGTTCGTTACCAGCCTCTTACCACACCTCAAGTTTTTCATTAATCCTCATTATTGCCCTTCACTTGTGTGGCTTGAATAATAAGATGAAACCAAATCCCACGGAGGACTGCTGAACCCTGCAACAAACTTCACAAAACCAAAGAAGAACAACAAATATTTTTGGTGTTTTTGATTTTTAAAGGCAAGAACAAAAAGGGAGAACAAGCAAAGCGAAATCTTTTTGGGTTTTTCGAATAGTTCAAGTAAAGCAAAAAGGAAGAAGCAAACAAAGGCAAAAAGAAGCAAACAAAGAGAAGCAACAAAAATATTTTTGGTCTTTTTGTGTTTTAGAAAGCAAAAGTATAGAAAGAACGAAAACTAAAAAGAGAACGAAGCATGGATATACAGAGTACCGACTAAACATGATATGTAGATGAGTGTGATGTCGGTATACCTCCCCCCAAGATTAGGCTTTTGGCCTAAGTGGGTATCAACCCCAATGCGGGTAAGGGTTCCAAGAAGGCGGGTCATGGTAAGAATGATCGTGGTTAGGCCCTTGGGAAGATGAAGAGGCTCCTCAATCATAGGTAGGCTATTCGAGGGCTGAACCGAATCATCTGTAACCTCCCTTCCAGTATCCTACTCCTGTTGGGAGAGCTCTCCAAGATACGTATCGAGCTCCTCCTCAGTGAGTGACCATCCTACCCTGGTTTCAAGGTTAAACAAGACATGTGCAGGCCAAAGAACAGCACGTCCGGACTTACTCCTTCTCCAACCACCCGTCAGAAAGGTTATTTCACAAGACAAATCACTCAAATTAGCCCAAGAAGAAACAAACTTATGCTGTAGTATGGAATTAAGGTCAAGCCTCTCTATGGGAAACTGTAGGTCTAGATGATGAGGTACTACACCATGCAAAGCTAATAAACGAGAGGCGATGAGGCCTCCACAAATTCCACCTTTCTCGTGGTTAGCAGCAAGACGGAAAGCTATCAAGGCACCCAAGTTATAAGTCCTATCTCGTTTTAAAGCAGCTGAGATGAATGCTAGATCATATGAGGATGACTTATTAGCAATTTTCCTAGCGAGAACACACTTGGCAATAAAGTAAGCAAAGTAGCGAATAGATGGGAGATGAATGTTATGGATTTTCCCGCTCTCCTTTGAGAAGCTGCTCCCTTGGCAAATCTCCGCATACAAGTCCATGAGTGGTGCAGGTCGCTCTTTAATCCTTCCACACGATCCCCACTAAGGTACCTTAATAGCTGCACAAAAGTCATTAAGAGGAAGGTCGACAGCTATATTGTAAATTTTGTAGTGAACCATGGGGTTAGGCAAAGAGCAACTAAATCAAAAGTCCTGCACTACAGACATAGTTAGTTTCACAAATTGATAAGGTTCATCTTCCACAAAATGCTCCAATCCTGCATTAGCAACTAAAGTGTGGAAGTCCTGAGAAATTCCTGCAGCCCTCATGAATTCGGGGCATGGATAGAAGGAAGGAAAAACTTCCTCCTCTCGGTGAACCTTCATGATCTCAAGCACCCTCAGTTCATGTTGGTTGAGTTGATGTTCATTCATATTCTATTATGAAATTTAAACATCCATTATACAAGTGATTGCAAAGTGAATACATAATGAAGGGAACTGCTCATAGGGACTTGTAAGAGGCCTAAACATGCATCAAAACAATATCTCTAAGCATTGAACAAGCTTACAAGCTCTCATAACCTGTCACCTACAGTAGCAAAATACTCAAGATATAAACCACTAAACACAAATCTACTTGGACAAGCGGAGGAGTCACATACCAGAGAACAAATGCTCCAAATTTCAGCAGCAAAGATGGGCTGAGCAAGGAGATTGAAAAATCGAGGACAAGAACAGCAAGAACCCGATTTCGAGAAAATAGTTGGTGTTTTCTTGGGAGAGAGAAGGCAGTGGGAAGTGAGAGAGTGAGTGGAGGGCCAGGGGTGGCCCACACCATGGCCAGGCGCGCCCCTAGGCTGGCCACGCCACCAGGTGGTGTGCCTGCCTGGTGGGCCCCCTAGTACTCTCCAGGCACTTCTCTACCCCTTTTTTCACGTAAAAATGTAGTATGAATTTTCTAGAATTTTTTGAGACACTTTATTTTTGGGCAATTTTCAGGTATAGATGAATGATTTTTCTGACAGAAAGATTGTTTCAGAAAGATGCAAAAGCAAAACAAAGCTAAAACTTTAGAAGTTTTAAGACACTCTAATATGCAAGCAACTAATCAACAGAAAAGTAAACTAAATGGAAGCAAAAACTAGAATGGATAAAATAAAAGTAAACGAAGATAACCATGGTGAAAACATTGTTTTGTTCATCAAAATCCTTTTGTTAACAAGGTTGATCAGGTCTTGTTACCAAAACAATTTTATATGAAACAAAACTTTGTATTCCACTAATGATTATGTTACCTCAACCTTGATAGCAATGGTCCCAATCATAAGAGTTTCATATTTTTCCCTTGGTATGGGACAATATATTTCTCCAACTTGGATGCCCTCAACATGTTCAACTGAATTTAAACCATAAGTCCTATCAATCTTCTTGGGGAAATAGACAGTATGCTCCTTGTGATTAACATTAAAAGTCACCTTTCCTTGATTACAATTGATAATAGCTCCTGCAGTATTAAGGAAAGGTCTCCTAAGAATAATAGACATATTATCATCTTCAGGCATTTCAAGCACAACAAAATCAGTTAATATTAAGCAATTATGTGCCACTTGAACATGTACATCCTCGCATATACCAACATGAATAGTAGTAGATTTATCAGCCATTTGCAAAGGTATATCAGTTGGTATTAGTTTTTACAGTTGAATTCTCTTATAGAGAGAAAAAGGCATAACACTAACTCCTGCCCCCAGATCACACAAAGCAGTTCTAACATAACTATTTTTAATAGAGCAGGAAATAGTTGGAATCCCTGGGTCTCCATGTTTCTTAGGAACCTTACCATTAAAGGAATAATTAGCAAGCAAAGTAGAAATTTCTTCATTAGGGATCTTCCTTTTATTTGAAACAATATCCTTAATATACTTTGAATAAGGAGGCAATTTAATAGCATCAGTCAAAGGAATTTGCAACAATAAAGGTTTCATCCACTCACAAAATTTGTTATAGTGTTCATCTTCCTTTGACTTGTGTTTCTTATCCGGGAAAGGCATAGGTTTTTGGACCCAAGGCTCTCTTTCACTACCATGTTCTTAGCAATAAAATCTTCTTTATTATATTTAGTATTCTTAGTGTGCCTTTCAGGTTCTTCTTCTACTTTTTATTTATCAGGAGCATCATTTTCTTCATTACCACTTTCAGTTTCAGCATTAGAGACAAATATACTATTAGGATCTTTAGCAGGTTTAGAAGGTTCTACAATAGTTTTATGTTTCTTTTTTCTTTTCTTAGGAGTAGTACCACTATTTTCAGCTTGTTGAGAATCCTGCTCAATTCTTTTAGGATGCCCCTCAGGATTTAGAGGATCCTGGGTAGTAGCACCACTTATAGTTCCAATTTCATAAGCATGTTTTTCTTTAGCAGCATTAACTAGCAAGTCTTTTTGTACCTTAATAAGCTGATCAATTTGAGTTTGAACCATTTGAAAATGTTTAACAAGCATTTTAACATCATTAGAGGTTCTTTCCACAATATCTTTTAACTCAACAATAGCTCTAGAGTTTTCCATTAGATGATTTTGCACCCTTTTATTAAAATTATCTTACTTAACAATAAAAATATCAAATTCTTCTAAGCATTGATCAGGAGGTTTAGAGTAAGGGATATCACCTTCATCAAAATGGTGGAGAGAGTGTACCTCAATAGTGGATGAGTGGGGAATTGGCTTACATAATTCTTCTATAGGAGGTAAATTCTTAACATCTACAGCTTTAATTCCCTTCTCCTTAAGACATTTCTTAGCTTCCTTCATCACTTCATCATTTAGTTTAATAACTCCCCTCTTCTTTGATGTTGGTATAGGCGCATGGATAGTTGGTTCAGGTATAATTGTTTCAGGTATAGCTGGTTCAGGTGGAGTCCAGTCTTCATAATTCTTGCTTATTTTAGCCATTAATTCCTCAACTTCCTTGGGAGTCCTATTCCCGAAAACACAATCAGCACAACTATCTAGGTGTAGTAGTGTCTTCATTAGGAGTTTCAGTATTTCCAGCTATAGTTCTAGCAATATGTAACTACCTCGGTGAATTACGCTCTTAGTTACAAGCCTGGATGAGCGAAAGTGGTTAAAATAGTACGGTGGGGTCCGGGGCCACTCACGGTAGACCTTTCGGCCGTCCTAACCACTTTCAGAACATCGGGACAAGAACGAGCGGCGTAATCGGCAGGCGAAGGGATCAAATACATACACAAGTGAGTATGTATGCAAGCCACATGCAACAGTCCTCAGAGCCATTCCATCTAAAAGAAATAGAAATATTGCAACGCCATACGGCAAGATTGAAATGTCCTAGATAGAGATAATATGTTAGGATAGCTCCTCATACATCACACATCAGAGTATCAGGCGGAAGCGGAAAACAAGATCCGAGTACGGATAAGAAGCAAATCGGCATAAGATGCCACATAAATAAACACATCCCGCCCACAGATCTCACGGATCCCCGTTCCCTGAATCTCTACATCGAGTGATCGTTGCCAACATCATCTGTCTCCTCCACCCAGTATCCATCTTGCGGGTACACCTGTTCATCTGAATCAAACAATTTATCGTGTGAGACCCTAGGGGTACTCAGCAAGTCTTTATGCCGCTAAAGGGGACACAACCTGGGGTGACGCAATTGCAGCAAAAGATAATAACTAACAAGTCTATAGATACTCGCTAACCATCCGCCTAACCAATGATAGACGGATGTCCGTTAATTAGGAACAACAGTTATAACAGTATAATTAACAAATCCATCCTCCTCCTCGCTTACCAACGAGGAAGCGGACGAACAACCCCCATCCGTTGGCAGTTTTATTAACCATTCCATGAGTATTGCGCTATTTACTAGTCAGGTACTTAGTCAATTTAAAAGCGGTACTTTAGTTAGACTTGTCTATGATCGAGAAACGGTGCTCCAAGTCATCCATAACCGCAGACACGGCTTTCAGAAAGATTTACCCTGCAGGGGTGCACGAATAGCAACACACACTCGATCAACCTCGGAAAAACCAACTCAAAACCCAACAAGGCATTCACGACAATGCGATCACAGGATTCAGAAATATTTCAGGGGGCCACCCCATTAAGCTACCCGCAACGAAGTTGGCCGGCTCCGAGACAGACCCAAGGGTTGTGTCAATGGCTGTAAACGACTGGGAACCCGAAAGTGTGACTGGGCTTGTCGATACCGCGGAAACATTCCACGATCCAAAACAGTACAGGTGCTCCACGCACAATCTTAATAAAGCAGTAACATGGCATAAGTACAGGATAGTAATAAAGCCCCAAACTACTTTGTGGCCCAAGAAATAAGAATGAATCAAGCTCTGGCTCAGGGGGTTCCATAAGGCCTCCCGGATGAGGATAGTGCGAATAGTCAAGGAACAGGAATCAAGTACTCGGGGTCCTACGGGACACAAGTGAGCATGAAAAACCAAATAGTAGATATTGCTCACCAGTGCCTCTTTCATTAGTTATCCCATTACTACTCAGGTTATGTTTTTTAGGCACCTCGTTATTCATCAGACACCCACATACCCTACACATGCTTTGCTATGACTCGCATGGCTCAAACAACTCCTGTAGTAATGGCTCATGGGATGGAGGAACAAGCTTCGGTGGGGTTTAAAATTAAAGGCTATGCAGTACTTGTGATTCAATTTAATGCAATCGCGACTCGATGATGCAACAATAAGATAGAGGCAATAGGTACTATATGTATGCTAGCATGTGGTAGTGCTTGCCAGGCACCTCAGTTGAAGCGAGAGATGGATCTGGGTAGTACTCCTGTGATTCCTGGTAATTCTCTTGCTGGGCGTCTATTCGAAGAAGAACCAAACAAACAAGGGCCAACATAAATAAAGTGCACAAACATAGGAATTAAAAAGCGACAAGCAAACAAGCATGCCATGATGAATGATGCACAATTTACATGGCATTAAAGTAGCATGGCAAGGGTGAGGTGTGGGGTACAAGAATAAAGCATTTTATTAATTATTTAGCCAAGTTTTATTGCCATAACAGTTCTGATTGGTAATAATGACATGATGCATGCTTTAAATCAAACAAGGAAAGCATAGATAGAACGGGCTCATCGCGCTAATCGATTTAGACATATTATTTGTCAAATTTGGAGTTATAGATTTAAAGTTATTAATTTATTAAGAAAAGGGCATTTTATTGTAATTTTAATCATCTCGAAATTTTAAAGTGCTCAAACATTATTTTGAATAGCATAATTGAATTCCTCACATTTTCCTGATTCAAAAACATGTATCATATGTATTATTTGGATTTATAATTTAAAAGTTATTTAAAATATGATTTGAATTTGAATTTAAACAATTTTGAATTTGTTTTGTTAAATCAGATAACCAGGAAACTTTTTACACCCAGATGAATTTGACCCAAGCCACTAACGGGTGGGCCACTGTTTACTGGGCATGCGCGCACTGGAAAAAGCTTTCTCACCGCGGCGCTACCTAGCCGCTGCGATTGAGAGGTGGGCCAGCGGCTAGAGGCCCACGTGACAGCGACTGAACACGCAGAGGCTGACAGGTGGGGACGTACCGGACCGCGGGTTAAGTGTGCAAAACTGTGGGGGCGTTTTTGTAAAATTTACACAGCGGCTGGTAGGTGGGCTCGCGCGTACTGCAGGTTGAGGCGACGAAAGAAGCAGGGGGTAAATGCAAAAAGGGGGCCGTGTACTGTGGATCTTCTCCACGGTCTGGCGGCCAGATCCATGGGCGGCCGTGGCGGGGCGGGGATCGAACCGGGGACCTAGGGCTCGCGCTGGGGGGCGGTGGCCACTGCGGTAGGCGGGGATTGCTGACAGGTCGGGGGAGCGCGGCTAGATGAGTGGTTCGCGTCGCGGAGGCGTGCAGATGCCCGCGCTCGGCGACGCACCGAGAGTGCCCGACGGAACGCACGACGCGACCAGGCAATGACGAGGATGTCTGGGAGGGAGTTTGGCTTACCGCGAAGCTGCTGGCGGTGGTGGTTCGGGCAGAGGAGCGGTCGATCGTCGACGTAGCAGGCGGCCGACCGGAGTTAGGGTTTCGGCGGCGTCGCGGTACTGTGGCAGAAGTGGGGCTCCTCCTCCTCGCTGGCGTGTACGGGGCGAAGCAGAGGATCCCTCTCGGCCTCCTCGACCACCTCCACGTCAACCACGCCCGCTGGAACGAGGGAGCGGCGGCGGTACTGACGGTGACCGGCGAGAGAGGGGTTGGTGTCGGTGGAGAAGAAGAGGGGAGAGGGCAGGGCCCTGGGGTGGATCTGGGCGAGGCCAGGAAGCGTGAGAAAAGAGGCAAAAGCGAGAGGGAGGGATGAGAGGCCGTGGGGCTCGGGGTAGAGATAAAGTGGCTTCGGCCACTTTTCCTCCTCCTCGCTCACGTGCTCGACGTGAGTAGCCAGGGCAGGGGCAGGTAGGGCTGCCAGGTGGGGACGACGAGGCTGAGGGTCTGGGACCAGCAAGGCAGGGAGAGGGAAGGAGTGGAGAGAGGGAGTAGCTCGGGTGCGCTAGGGTAGATTTGAGAGGGTGGCTCAGGTTAGGGTTTTTGATTAGGGTTGGAGAGGGTAACTAGGGTGGTGGTAGATGATTAGGTTAGAGAGAAGATTAGAGGAAGAGGGGGTCTCGGCAAGGAGGAGCTAAGGTAGAGTAGGGTGGCTAGGGTTAGTATTTTTAAGAAAGAGAGAGGTTTAGGGTTTGAGAAAAATAAAGAGAGAGAGGGGAGGTGTTAGGGTTTGGTTTAACCACACTAGGTCATACATGGTTGGAGGGTGAGAAGGAGATGAAGGAGAGGACATGGGGTAGGGTTTTGTGATGAGCTAACATGACTAAAACATGTGATGGAGGAGATGGTGGTTTATGTGGAAAGAGCCCACATGACCATGCTTGGATAGATGATGGGTAAAGAGAGAGAGAGGGATATGGTTTGGTGAGGAGCAAAGAATGGCCACCTTGAATTTAATCTCCAAGGACCATGCCACACTTCCAGAAATTCAAGCAAAATCCCAAAAGAAGAGGATGGTGATAATTTGCATGGCCCATGCATGATAATTAATGGCCATGTTTATGCTTGTGAAAACAATAATAATAACATGGCATTATTCTTATGCATTCCAAAATGTGGAATAAAGGTCAAGCAAAAGGAATTAGAATTAGATCCACCCCAACCCACATGAGCTAGAATAAATATCAAAAGAAAAATAAATACAAGCTCATGGGTAATGGAATGGTGGAATTATAAGGTGGTGAAAAGAAAGATGATGGAGTTGAATAAAAGATATGCCCCCAACTCAACTTGGGCATTAAACAATATATCAATAACCAAATACAATATTAAGAGGCAAATACAATTAATAAAGCATATGAGAGAAGAACCAAAGAAAAAGGGTTTTATATGATGCTCAAATGCAAGGTGGCATGATGACATGAGCATGACATAATTATGATGCAACAATTATATGTAGGAAGTAGCCATTATATTACTAGACCAAGTAGCATTACAATGGTTAGACAATTGGGATGCTACAACTCTCCCCCACTAAACAGGAATCTCGCCCCGAGATTCTAGGAAGAAGAAGAAGACTCAAAGAGGGTAGGGTACTTGGCACGGAGCTCATCTTCACGTTCCCAAGTGGCTTCATCAACGGAATGGTGCAACCACTGCACCTTGCAGAACTTGATGGACTTGTTGAGAGTCCTTCTTTCTGTGACTTCAAGGATTTTAATGGTGTGTTCTTGATAAGACAGATCTTCTTGGAGACTGATAAGTTCATGGTCCACGGTCCTGCCGGGATCCTTGAAGCACTTCTTGAGTTGAGAGATGTGGAAAACATGGTGGACCTTGAGTTTTTCAGGGAGCTCAAGAGCATAAGCAACTTCTCCTCTTCTTCCATGAATTTTGAAAGGACCGATGTATCTAGGAGCCAGCTTTCCTTTGATACCAAAGTGGTGCGTGCCTCTCATGGGAGTGACACGAAGGTAAACGAGATCACCCGGGACATACTTCATGTCCGTGTGCTTTCTGTCATAATTGCTCTTCTAGCGACTTTGAGCAATCTTCCGGTTTTCAAGAATGATGTGAACTTTCTCCTCCGCCTGAGTTACAATGTCGGGGCCAAACAATATTCTTTCACCTGCGCCCGACCAACCAAACGGAGTTCTGCATTTGCGACCATAGAGAGCCTCAAATGGTGCCATCTTTAGAATTTTCTGGAAGCTGTTGTTGTAAGAGAATTTAGCATAAGGAAGACATTCTTCCCACTTCATGCCGAAAGAGATAACGCAAGCACGAAGCATATCTTCTAGAATCTGATTGATCCTTTTAACTTGTCCTTGAGACTGAGGGTGATAAGCGGTTCTGAAGTTCAATTTTGTTCCCAAAGAATTTTGGAAACTTCCCCAGAACTTGGAAGTGAAGATGCTTCCACGGTCTGAGCTGATCTCAAGAGGAACTCCATACAGAGAGACAATTCTGTTGATATAGAGCTCAGCCAACAAAATTGCAGAAATTGTTTCCTTGACTGGAAAGAAGTGAGCTACTTTGGAAAGCCTGTCAATGACAACAAAGATTGCATGGTTGCCCTTCTGCGACCTTGGAAAACCAGTGATGAAGTCCATCTCTACTTTCTCCCATTTCCATTCCGGAGGCTTCAATGGCTGTAGAAGACCGGAAGGTTTCTGATGGACAGCTTTAACTCTGCGACAGACATCACACTCCGAGACATCCTTGGCACAATATCATTTCAGCCCAGGCCACCAATACTGTGTTTTCAAGTCCATGTACATCTTAGTGCTGCCAGGGTGGATAGAAAGAATAGAATCATGCGCCTCCTTGAGAACTTGCTCTCTTAAACCCGGGTAGTTCGGAACAAACATCCGGTGTTCAAAGAAAAGAGTGCTTTGGTCGTCAACGTGGAAAGACTCATACTTCGGAAGCTGAATCTTGGAGATGATCTTTTTAGTGTAAGGATCACCAAGTTGAATGGAACGAACTTTTTCTTCCAAGAGCGATGTTGCCAGAAGGTTTAGAAGATACCCTTGATCCACAATTTCAAGGTTGAGCTTGCGGAATTCCTCGCACAAGAGAGGCTGTTGTTCTTCCACCATGAGATTGTTAACATAAGCTTTTCGGCTGAGAGCATCGGCCATGACATTGGCTTTACCCGGAGTGTAGTTGATGGTCAAATCGAAATCATTGATTGTTTCAATCCACCTCCTCTGACAAAGGTTGAGATCAGGCTGTGTGAAGATATACTTCAGACTCTTGTGATCAGAAAAGATCTCACAACGGTTGCCAAGCAAGTAATGCCTCCATACTTTCACAGCAAAGACAACTGCTGCGAGTTCGAGGTCATGTGTAGGATAGTTGATCTCATGCCTCCATACTTTCAAAGCAACAACTTGTTTTTCTTACATAAGGACCGCACCCAATCCTTGCAATGAGGCATCACAGAATATTTGGAAAGGCTTTGATATATCTGGAGGAACTAAGACTGGTGTGGAAGTGAGCTTCTCTTTGAGTGTTTCAAAGCTTGCTTGGCATGCAGGAGTCCAAAGGTATTTCTTGCCTTTCTTGAGGAGATCGATAAGAGGCTTCGCAATCTTCGAGAAGTTTTGAATGAAGCGACAGCAGTAACTGGCCAAACCAAGGAAACTCCGGACTTCTTTTACATTTATGGGTGGAAGCCAGTCCGGAATTGTCTTAATAGTTTCTGGGTTGACGGCAATGCCCTTGGAAGAGATGACGTGACCAAGGTAGGTGACTTGAGGCAGCCAAAACTCACACTTGGAGAACTTTGCATACAGGCGGTTCTCACGAAGCTTGTTTAGAACACACCGAAGGTGTTCTTCATGTTCTTCTTTCGACTTAGAATAGACTAGGGTGTCATCCAGATAGACCACAACGAACTTATCAAGATACTCCATGAAAACCGAGTTCATAAGCCTCGAGAAGGTGGCAGGTGCATTGGTGAGACCGAAAGACATGACCGTGTACTCATACAGACCATAGCGAGTGGTGAAAGCTGTTTTCAGAACATCTTCCTTGCGGATCTTGATTTCATGATAGCCACTTCTCAAATCAAGCTTAGAGAATACCACAGCTCCAGCTAGCTGATCGAAAAGATCATTAATCCGCGGAAGGGGATATTTATTCTTGATTGTTTTAGCATTGAGTGCCCGATAGTCAACACAAAGTCTATCGGTCTTGTCTCGCTTCTTCACAAAGATGGTTGGACTACCCCAAGAAGAAGTACTGTGCTGAATGAAACCCAACTTCTCTTGTTCATCAAGCTGGCGCTTGAGTTTAGCCAACTCAGCAGGACCCATTTTATAAGGCCGTTTGGAGATAGGAGCGGTACCAGGTTCAAGTTCAATCACAAACTCGACCTCACGATCCGGAGGCATACCTGGCAACTCTTCAGGAAAGACATCTGGAAACTCACAGACCACCGGAACACTCTGAATACCTTCCATAGCATCATCATTCAGAGCCGCCAAAGAGTAAAGCTGAATTGCAGGAGTCAGACTTGGAGAATAGACTATATGGCCTTCAGGAATTTTCAGAGAAACCGAACGTTTAGCACAATCAATCACAGCTGCATTTGCTGTTAACCCATCCATGCCCAAGATAACATCAATATCAGAATTGCCCAAAATAATTAAGGAAGCCGGAAACGAAGAGCCACCAATCTCAATTTGATTGCCATGGCTGATCTTGGTAGATAACAATCTTGCCCCGGGAGAAAGAACCATTAACTTTTTATCCAGCTGGTCTATAACAAGCTCATGCTCATTTGCAAATTTGTGAGACACAAAAGAATGCGATGCACCAGAATCAAACAAAACTCGTGCAGGAACTGAGTTAACAGGAAGCATACCCATGACAACTCCAGGTGCATGCTCAGCTTGAGCGACGTTGACACAGTTGGCACGAGCAACCGCAGACCCAGGCTTAGTGTTGATGTTGAGAGCCCGAGGTGGAGGTGCACGAACCATAGGAGAACTTGCCGCAGGTCTTGGAGGTGGTGGTGGAAGCGCTTTGTTGTTCATAGGACAATTCCAGTGCTGATGCCCAGTGTTTCCACAAGTATAGCAAGCACCAGGTGGACGTGGAGCAACTCCGCCAGGGACTCCGCCAGGCGCTCCAGGGTAGTTGTGGTTGTAGCCCCTGGGAGCCGCAGTGAAGGAGTTCGGTGGCCTTGCCGCGTAGCTTGACGGTCTTGGTGGAGCAGGGAGCGACGGTGGGGTGTTAGGAACCCAGACACGACGCTTAGAAGGAGCTGTCATAGCAGAAGAGCTTGCTGTATCGTGGCTGTGTTTCTTTGACTCCTCAAACACTTGCCTACTTGCTTCTTCCTGCAGAGCTGTGTGTTGGAGTTCCAGAAAAGACACCGGCCTTGCATGAGTGATAGCATATTTGATGGATGCATCGAGGCCTTGCCTAAACCTCTTTTGCTTTTTCTTGTCATCAGAGATCTCATCGCCACCATACCGAGAAAGGTTCATGAAGTTTCTGATGTAGGTATTGACATTGTCAGTGCCCTGCTTGAGGTTGAGAAAAACTTCCTTCATCCTTTCCATGACAATTTCTGACAGATATTGCTCTTTGAAAGCAGCAGTGAATTGCTCCCAAGTAGGCTGAAAACCAGAGAGGTCTGCCTTGAGGTAATTTTCCCACCAGAGAGCTGCATCTCCTTCAGAAGGTGAGTGGCACATTTGACCCATTCTTGCTCGGGAACATCCGCAGTCATCAGCAACCTTGACACTTCATGCAGCCAATCATCCGCATCAAGTGGCTGATCAGACACCTCAAATTGGTGTGGGTTGAACTTGAGAAAACTCTTGATGTCTCCTCGCTTGGGAGGTGGAGGTAGCAGAACAAACTCATTTTCTCCTGACACTTTCTTCGAAGCGCTGCTGGTTCTGCTGCATAGTGCCCAAAGCATTTGCAATACTTGCCAAAGCAGCCCCCAGTTCAGGTGGTATGTCCTCCTCAGAACGGCGTGGTGGTGCCATCGTGTGATTGATATAAAACACAAGTCAGTACTATAATGGAGAATGATAATAATCCAAAATAGTACCAAAATGGAATTAACCAAGATTAAAGGATGCAATTCACTGAGATGATATTAAAATATCAACAAAGTTCAAGGCAACTAGAAGGTATTAAGCATAACGCACACGACTGAACAAGGAGTGTGGTACACAACTAACAAAGAAAAAAATTCCGCAAATTTCGGCATTAAAATACCACTATATGCGCTAAACCACTTAACGAATGAAGATTAGTAACTCTACTAATTCAATATCCAAGAGCAATGATAAAAGTAATGGTATGGTCGCGACTCCATCCCGCACTCAGATCATTACTCCGCACATGAATCAGTAAAACACACCTATCCCAACACATGAACCTAAAGGTAGATAGTGATAACATTTGGATTGTAGCATCCCAATTGTCTAACAATTGTAATGCTACTTGGTCTAGTAATATAATGGCTACTTCCTATATACAATTGTTGCATCATAATTATATCATGCTTATGTCATCATGCCACCTTGCATTTGAGCATCATATAAAACCTTTTCCTTTGGGTTCTTCTCTCACATGCATTATTAATTGTATTTGCCTCTTGATATGGTATTTGGTTATTGATATATTTTTTAATGCCCAAGTTGAGTTGGGGGCATATCTTTTATTCAAATCCATCACCTTTCTTTTCACCACCTTATAATTCCACCATTCCATTAATCCATGAGCTTGTATTTCTTTTCTTTTGATTTTATCTAGCTCATGGGAGATAGGATGGATCCAATTCTAATTTCTTTTGCTTGGCCTTTATTTCCACTTCTTGGGAATGCATAAGAATAATTCCATATTATTATTATTGTTTTCACAAAATAAAACATGGCATTTAATATTTTGCATGGGCCATGCAACCACCATCACCACCTTTATCCCATTGGTTTTTCCCTTGTTTTAGTGATCCTTTCTTTGTGGGATCATCTCCATATCTCTCTATCTTTTCCCAAGTCCTCCTCAACCTCATTTTTCTTCATGCATGAACAAATGAAGCTTGTCCCCTAAACCCTTTCCTCTTCCTTTTCTTGGGTTCACTTTACCTCATCTTATGCTAAGCAAAGCCTCTCCTTTCATCTAGTTTTGGTCTTATAAACATGTTTAAAATCTAAACACATATACTAAACCCTAACCCTAGCTTCCTCTCTTTTCTTTCTAACCCTAATTCTACACTACACCCTAACCCCTACCCCACCTCTCTCACCTCACCCTCTCCTCTCACCATGCCGAGGTGTCCCCTCTCCCTGCCAGCAGGCCCCACCTAGCTACCATCTACCCCATCCCACTAGCTCTCTCTCTCTTTTTCTTGCCGAGACTAACCCTAGCCTAAACCGAACCACCCCTCTCTAATCTCTCTCTCTCACTGCCAGCCGGCTCCACCGACCTCACCGTCGCCCCTGGCCCACCTGCAGCCCCTCGCCTTGCCCTGCCCAACTCGAGCTCCGGCTCGAGCACGTGAGCGAGAAGGAGAAAGGTGGCCGAAGCCACCTTTATCTCTGCCCGTGCCCACAAGCTACCCCTTCCCCCCCTCGCTTTTCCCTCCGCCCCACGCCTCCTAGCATCGCCCAGATCCGCCCCCAAGCCCTGCCTCTCCTCTTCTTCTTCTTCACTGCCGCCAGATCCTTCCGCCGGTCACCACTAGTAGCACCGCCACTTCTTTGATCCGGCCGGCAAGCACGACGTGGAAGTGGTCGAGGAGGTCGAGGATCATCCCCTGCATCGCCCAGGACGCGCCAGCGAGGAGGAGGAGCACCAGAGCCGCCAGTACCAGCGCCGCCCGATGCAAACCCTAATTCTCCGGCCGCCAGCCTCGTCAACGATCCGCCGCACCTCGTCCCGAACTGACACCACCGACCTCTCCTCGGTGAGCCCCTCGTCCTCACTGACATCCTCATGCTCGCTGTCACCATCTAGATCCGCCGTTCGTTTCGTCGAACACGCTGCGCGCGCCGTCGGCCACAGCGTTGGTTCGCTCCTGCGTCGCGCAGAACCATACCTAGGCCGCGCCTACCCTCATGTCACCATCTCGTAGGCCACCGCACTGGCTCAGGCCCTCGACGCGCACCCCGCAGGTCGCGAGGTCGAGCCCCCGCGCCGCGCACGCCGCGCTCTGTCAGTCGAACACCGCCCTATCAGTTTCGTCAGAGGAAACAGATAAACAGTGGGGCCGTGGCCGTCTTACAGAAAACCCCCTCTTTTTATCTCGCGCTTAACCCGCGGTTCAGCCTACCCCACCTGTGAGCCGCTGCGTGCTTTTTACAGAAAGGCACTCCCGTTTTTGCAATCTTAACCGCGGTCCAGTACGCCCCCCACCTGTCAGTCTCTGCGAGACCCGTCGCTGGCACCTGGGCCCTAGCCCGCTGGCCCTGCCTGTCATACGCTGTAGCTAGACTAACCCGCGGTGCAAAAAGGATTTTCCTGAGCGCGTGGCCCAGTCCGTTTGGTCCCACTCGTCAGCGACTGGGGCTATCTCGAGCTGGGTAACAAATGGTTTCCCTGTTTGTCTGTTTTATTTAAACCTTTTTCAAAATTGATTCAAATTCAAGTCAGATTTAAATAATTTTTAAAATACAAATCCAAATAATACAAATGATATATGTTTTGGAATCATAAAAATGTGCGGAATTCAAATATGACATTCAAAATAATGTTTGAACACTTTAAATTCTCGAGATGATTAAAATTACAATAAAATGCCCTTTTGCTTAATAAATTAATAACTTTAATTCTATAACTCCAAATTTGGCAAATAATATGTCTAAATCGATCAGCACGACGAGCCCGTTCTATCTATGTAGTCCTTGTTCGGAATTGAAGCATGCATCATGTCATTATTAAACATCTGAACTGTTTATGACAATAAAACTTGGTTAAATAAATAATAAAATGCTTTATTCTTGTATTCCACACCTCACCATGCCATGCTACTTTAATGCCATGTAAATTGAGCATCATTCATCATGGCATGCTTGTTTGCTTGTCGCATTTTAATTCATATGCTTGCGCACTTTATTTATGTTGGCCCTTGTTTGTTTGGTTCTTCTTCGAATAGACGCCCAGCAGGAGAATTACCAGGAATCACAGGAGTACTACCCAGATCCATCTCTCGCTTCAACTGAGCTGCCAGGCAAGCACTACCACATGCTTGCATACATTTAGTACCTATTGCCTCTATCTTATTCTTGCATCATTGAGTCTCGATTGCATTAAGTTGAATCCCAAGTACTGCATAGCCTTTACTTTTAAACCCCACCGAAGCTTGTTCCTCCATCCCATGAGCCATTACTACAGGAGTTGTTTGAGCCATGCGAGTCGTAGAAAAGCATGTCTAGGGTATGTGAGTGTCTGATGAATAACGAGGTACCTAAACAGCATAACCTGAGTAGTAATGGGATAACTAATGAAAGAGGCACCGGTGAGCAATATCTGCTATTTGGTTTTTCATGCTCACTTGTGTCCCGTAGGACCCCGAGTACTTGATTCCTGTTCCTTGACTATTCGCACTATCCACATCCGGGAGGCCTTATGGACCCCCCTGAGCCAGAGCTTGATTCATTCTTATTTCTTGGGGCCACAATTTGTTTGGGGCTTTATTACTATCCTGTACTTATGCCATGTTACTGCTTTATTTTAGATTGTGCGTGGAGCACCTGTACTATTTTGGATCGTGACACGTTTTCGCTGTATCGACAAGCCCAGTCACATTTTTGGGTTCCCAGTCGTTTACCGCCGTCCACACAAACCTTGGGTCCGTCGTGGAGCTGGCCAACTTCGTTGCGGGTAGCTTAATGGGGTGGCCCCCTGAAATATTACTGAATCCTGGGATTGCTTTGTCATGAATGCCTCGTTGGGTTTTGATTTGGTTTTTCCGAGGTTGATCGAGTGTGTGTTGCTATTCGTGCACCCCTGCAGGGTAAATCTTTCTAAAAGCCGTGTCCGCGGTTATGGACGACTTGGAGCACAGTTTCTCGATCATAGACAAGTATAACTAAAGTACCGCTTTTAATTTGACTAAGTACTTGATTAGTAACTAGTGCAATACTCATGGAATGGTTAATAAAACTGCCAACGGATGATGGGGGTTGTTCGTCCGCTTCCTCGTTGGTAAGCGAGGTAGAGGATGGATCTGTTAATTATACTGTTATAACCGTTGTTACTAATTAACGAACATCCGTCTATCATTGGTTAGGCGGATGGTTAGCGAGTATCTATAGAATTGCTAGACTTTATCTTTTGCTACAATTGCGTCACCCTAGGTTGTGTCCCCTTTAGTGGCATAAAGACTTGCTGAGTACCCCTAGGGTCTCACACGATAAATTGTTTGATTCAGATGAACAGGTGTATTCGTAAGATGGATAATGGGTGGAGGAGACACATGATGTTGGCAACGATCACTCGGTGTAGAGATTCCGGGAACGGGGATCTTTGAGATCTGTGGGCGGGATGTGTTTATTTATGGGGCATCTTATGCCGATTTGCGTCTTATCCGTACTCGGATCTTGTTTTCTGCTTCCGCCTGATACATCAGAGTACGGATAAGAAGATCAGAGTATCAGGCGGAAGCGGAAAACAAGATCCGAGTACGGATAAGAAGCAAATCGGCATAAGATGCCACATAAATAAACACATCCCGCCCACAGATCTCACGGATCCCCATTCCCGGAATCTCTACACCGAGTGATCGTTGCCAACATCATCTGTCTCCTCCACCCAGTATCCATCTTGCGGGTACACCTGTTCATCTGAATCAAACAATTTATCATGTGAGACCCTAGGGGTACTCAGCAAGTCTTTATGCCGCTAAAGGGGACACAACCTGGGGTGACGCAATTGCAGCAAAAGATAATAACTAACAAGTCTATAGATACTCGCTAACCATCTGCCTAACCAATTATAGACGGATGTCCGTTAATTAGGAACAACAGTTATAACAGTATAATTAACAGATCCATCCTCCTCCTCACTTACCAACGAGGAAGCGGACGAACAACCCCCATCCGTTGGCAGTTTTATTAACCATTCCATGAGTATTGCGCTATTTACTAGTCAGGTACTTAGTCAATTTAAAAGCGGTACTTTAGTTAGACTTGTCTATGATCGAGAAACTGTGCTCCAAGTCGTCCATAACCGCGGACACGACTTTCAGAAAGATTTACCCTCCAGGGGTGCTCGAATAGCAACACACACTCGATCAACCTCGGAAAAACCAACTCAAAACCCAATGAGGCATTCACGACAAAGCGATCACAGGATTCAGAAATATTTCAGGGGGCCACCCCATTAAGCTACCCGCAACGAAGTTGGCCGGCTCCGAGACGGACCCAAGGTTTATGTCCATGGTTGTAAACGACTGGGAACCCGAAAGTGTGACTGGGCTTGTCGATACCGCGAAAACATTCCACGATCCAAAACAGTACAGGTGCTCCACGCACAATCTTAATAAAGCAGTAACATGGCATAAGTACAGGATAGTAATAAAGCCCCAAACTACTTTGTGGCCCAAGAAATAAGAATGAATCAAGCTCTAGCTCAGGGGGGTCCATAAGGCCTCCCAGATGTGGATAGTGCGAATAGTCAAGGAACAGGAATCAAGTACTCGGGGTCCTACGGAACACAAGTGAGCATGAAAAACCAAATAGCAGATATTGCTCACCGCTGCCTCTTTCATTATTTATCCCATTACTACTCAGGTTATGTTGTTTAGGTACCTCGTTATTCATCAGACACCCACATACCCTACACATGCTTTGCTACGACTCGCATGGCTCAAACAACTCCTGTAGTAATGGCTCATGGGATGGAGGAACAAGCTTCGGTGGGGTTTAAAATTAAAGGCTATGCAGTACTTGGGATTCAATTTAATGCAATCGCGACTCGATGATGCAAGAATAAGATAGAGGCAATAGGTACTATATGTATGCAAGCATATGGTAGTGCTTGCCTGGCAGCTCAGTTGAAGCGAGAGATGGATCTGGGTAGTACTCCTGTGATTCCTGGTAATTCTCTTGCTGGGCGTCTATTCGAAGAAGAACCAAACAAACAAGAGCCAACATAAATAAAGTGCACAAACATAGGAATTAAAATGCGACAAACAAACAAGCATGCCATGATGAATGATGCACAATTTACATGGCATTAAAGTAGCATGGCAAGGGTGAGGTGTGGGGTACAAGAATAAAGCATTTTATTAATTATTTAGCCAAGTTTTATTGCCATAACAGTTCTGATTGGTAATAATTACATGATGCATGCTTTAAATCAGAACAAGGAATTCATAGATAGAACGGGCTCGTCGCGCTGATCGATTTAGACATATTATTTGTCAAATTTGGAGTTATAGATTTAAAGTTATTAATTTATTAAGAAAAGGGCATTTTATTGTAATTTTAATCATCTCGAAATTTTAAAGTGCTCAAACATTATTTTGAATAGCATAATTGAATTCCTCACATTTTCCTGATTCAAAAACATGTATCATATGTATTATTTGGATTTATAATTTAAAAGTTATTTAAAATCTGATTTGAATTTGAATTTAAACAGTTTTGAATTTGTTTTGTTAAATCAGATAACCAGGAAACTATTTACACCCAGATGAATTTGACCCAAGCCACTAACGGGTGGGCCACATGTATCATAGGAAAAAGCTTTCTCACCGCGGCGCTACCTAGCCGCTACGATTGACAGGTGGGCCAGTGGCTAGAGGCCCACGTGACAGCGGCTGAACACGCAGAGGCTGACAGGTGGGGACGTACCGGACCGCGGGTTAAGTGTGCAAAACTGCGGGGGCGTTTTTGTAAAATTTACACAGCGGATGGCAGGTGGGCTCGCGCGTACCGCGGGTTGAGGCGATGAAAGAAGCAGGGGGTAAATGCAAAAAGGGGGCCGCGTATTGTGGATCTTCTCCACAGTCTGGCGGCCAGATCCGCGCGCGGCCGTGGCGGGGCGGGGATCGAACCGGGGACCTGGGGCTCGCGCTGGGGGGCGGTGGCCACTATGGTAGGCGGGGATTGCTGACAGGTCGGGGGAGCGCGGCTAGATGAGTGGTTCGCGTCGCGGAGGCGTGCAGACGCCCGCGCTCGGCGACGCACCGAGAGTGCCCGACGGAACGCACGGCGCGACCAAGCAACGGCGACGACGGCGAGGATGTCTGGGAGGGAGTTTGGCTTACCGCGAAGCTGCTGGCGGTGGTGGTTCGGGGAGAGGAGTGGTCGATCGTCGACGTAGCAGGCGGCCGGCCGGTGTTAGGGTTTCGGCGGCGTCGCGGTACTGTGGCAGAAGTGGGGCTCCTCCTCCTCGATGGCGTGTACGGGGCGAAGCAGAGGATCCCTCTCGGCCTCCTCGACCACCTCCACGTCAACCACGCCCGCTGGAACGAGGGAGCGGCGGCGGTACTGACGGTGACCGGCGAGAGAGGGGTTGGTGTTGGTGGAGAAGAAGAGGGGAGAGGGCAGGGCCCTGGGGTGGATCTAGACGAGGCCAGGAATCATGAGAAAAGAGGCAAAAGCGAGAGGGAGGGAGGAGAGGCCGTGGGGCTCGGGGTAGAGATAAAGTGGCTTCGGCCACTTTTTCTCCTCCTCGCTCACGTGCTCGACGTGAGCAGCCAGGGCAGGGGTAGGTAGGGCTGCCAGGTGGGGACAGCGAGGCTGAGGGTCTGGGACCAGCAAGGCAGGGAGAGGGAAGGAGTGGAGAGAGGGAGTAGCTCGGGTGCGCTAGGGTAGATTTGAGAGGGTGGCTCGGGTTAGGGTTTTTGATTAGGGTTAGAGAGGGTAGCTAGGGTGGTGGTAGATGATTAGGTTAGAGAGAGGATTAGAGGAAGAGGGGTCTCGGCAAGGAGGAGCTAAGGTAGAGTAGGGTGGCTAGGGTTAGTATTTTTAAGAAAGAGAGAGAGGTTTAGGGTTTGAGAAAAATAAAGAGAGAGAGAGGGGAGATGTTAGGGTTTGGTTTAACCACACTAGGTCATACATGGTTGGAGGGTGAGAAGGAGATGAAGGAGAGGACATGGGGTAGGGTTTTGTGATGAGCTAACATGACTAAAACATGTGATGGAGGAGATGGTGGTTTATGTGGAAAGAGCCCACATGACCATGCTTGGATAGATGATGGGTAAAGAGAGAGAGGGATATGGTTTGGTGAGGAGCAAAGAATGGCCACCTTGAATAGAATCTCCAAGGACCATGCCACACTTCCAAAAATTCAAGCAAAATCCCAAAAGAAGAGGATGGTGATAATTTGCACGTCCCATGCATGATAATTAATGGCCATGTTTATGCTTGTGAAAACAATAATAATAACATGGCATTATTCTTATGCATTCCAAAATGTGGAATAAAGGTCAAGCAAAAGGAATTAGAATTAGATCCACCCCAACCCACATGAGCTAGAATAAATATAAAAATAAATACAAGCTCATGGGTAATGGAATGGTGGAATTATAAGGTGGTGAAAAGAAAGGTGATGGAGTTGAATAAAAGATATGCCCCTAACTCAACTTGGGCATTAAAAAATATATCAATAACCAAATACAATATCAAGAGGCAAATACAATTAATAAAGCATATGAGAGAAGAACCAAAGAAAAAGGGTTTTATATGATGCTCAAATGCAAGGTGGCATGATGACATGAGCATGACATAATTATGATGCAACAATTATATGTAGGAAGTAGCCATTATATTACTAGACCAAGTAGCATTACAATGGTTAGACAATTGGGATGCTACAAAATCGTAGCATCTAGGAAAGGACATAATGAACCACTCTTATCAAGCAAAGTGGAAGCAACATCATAAGTATCAGAAGTTTCAGATTCATCAGTAGTAGCAATGTGTGTAGCATGTGTATGTGGTGGTGTAAGGAGCTTACTCATAATAGATGGTGAATCAAGAGAAACAGAGGTGTTCAGAACCATACGTCTTCTTGTAATGGATGGTAAAATAGGAACCTTGCTATCACGAGACTTACCCATGATGGATGGAGGGCAGAGAACAATAGTGATTCCAAGTGAACTTGATAAATAAAGCTATGCTCCCCGGCAACGGCACTAGAAAATAATCTTGATGACCCACAAGTTTAGGGGGTGTATCGCAATATTTTCGAGGGAAGTGAAACCCAATTTATTGATTCGACACAAGGGGAGCCAAAGAATATTTATAAGCCTTAACAACTTAGTTGTCAATTCAGCTGCACCTGGAAACAATCTTGCTCACAACAGTTTATCAGTAGCAACAGTTTTGTAGTAGCAATAGTAGAGTAATAGTAGTAGTAAAAGTAAAGACAGTAGTAACAATTGCAGCAAACCGTAGGATTAAAGAGTGGTAGGCATTGTGATCGATGGACGGGCGTTGCATGGACAAGACAATTCATATGGCAATCAAGACATTGGGCATTTGTAGATAAATAAGATAAAGCATCCAAGTACTAAATAATCATAGGCATGTGTTCCATATATAGTCATGCGTGCTCGCAATGAGAACTTGCACAACATCTTTTGTCCTGCCATCCCGTTTGTAGCGGGGCCTCAAGGGAACTACTGCAATTAAGGTGCTCCTTTTAATAGAGCACCGGAGCAAAGCATTAACACTCCATGAACACATGTGATCCTCACATCAAAGCCATTCCCTCCGGTTATCCCGATTGCTGTCACTTCGGGGCCTTTGGTTCCAGACAACAATATATGTATACAACTTGCAGGTAAGACCATAAACAATACTATCATAATGAATCAATAACATGTTCATATCTGAAATCATGGCACTCGGGCCCTAGTGACAAGCATTAAGCACAACAAGTTGCAAATGAAATGGATCATATGGGCACCTAGAGGGGGGGTGAATAGGTGCTACTTTAAATTTTAATGCTTTTTCAATTTTAGGCTTAGCACAAAGGGTAAATTCTCTAGATATACTATTAGGTGGAATTTCCCTATATGCAAACCTATCTACTAGCGAGTAAAGAGCAAGTGGAAGAGGAACAGGTTAACCGTTGAGAAGGACGCGGAGACACCGGATTTGTTTGACCGTAGTTCCTTCTTTGTTAAGGGAAGTACATCTGCGTTGGAGGGGTGGGCGGTACTAACACCACCACGCCACAATAGGCCTCACCCTGTTCTCCGATGGATCCCGCCACCAAAGTCCTGATCCACCTTTCCACTATAGGGACCCTTCGAGGCGTGTACCGGTGCCTTTACACAACTAGCGGGGCACAACTCCACAATCAACTTGGAGGCTCCCGTAATGACAACAAGCTGCCACAAGAACAAGTTATCAATAACAAAGAACAAGATCTAGATATTGACAAGAATACTAGATCAGGGATTTCTCCAAATGAATGGAGAGGAGTTGATGCACTTGATTCGTGATAACGATGATGATTCTCTCCTCCTTCAATTCCCCCAAAGATCGAAGCCTTCGGGTGGTTGAAGTGGGAGATCTAGAATGGGAGATCTTGCACAGTGTCTGAACAATTTCGAGTGAATCAAGAATACTGAACGTTGGGGAAGAAGGGGTATTTATACCCCCTTCCAAAACCAAGCCGTTGGAGACTTTGGGGGCCGGATGATCTAGCCCAAGTGAGGGTCGGATTATCTAGCTCAAGTGAGGGCCGGATTATCCGGCCTGGGGAAAACTTCGCCCCAGACTCAGAATATCCGGCAGATAGTCCGCCCCCTCTCTGAGTGTCGTGCCGAGCTTGCCTTTGATCATCTTCTGGGGGCCGGATTATCCGGTCCCATGTGAAGGCCGGATTATCCGGCCTGGGAGGAAAACTGCCCCAGTTCGGATTTTCTAGGATAAAATCCGACCGGACTCCAAGCAACACGCCTTGGCATGCTTTGCTCAAATTGTGGGGGCCAGATTATCCGACCCATGCAACATCCGGATTATCCGGCCTGGGAAAGAAAAAACACCCCAGTTCGGATTTTCTGGGAGAAAATCCGACCGGACTCCGACCGACGCGCCTTGGCAGCCTTTGAACAATGAGGTATGCCGGATAATCTGGCCCTTGGTGGGGCGGATAATCTGGCCCCGCCAAACCTCCTGCACACTTGGCGCACATGAGTAATCTCCATAGTATTGTTATCTAACACACAAAACATAGGAAAACATGAAATGTTCTTACAACAACAAAGTCAAAAAGCACTAATAATAGATACTAGGCACCATGCCCTAACAATCTGATGCCATTACATGAACGATCTCATCCAATCCTTACAATCCCCATAGCCTACAACGGGGGATTACTCACTCATAGATGGGGGGAAACATGGATGGTCGATGGAGAAGCAATGGTGATGATGATGGCGATGATTTCCTCCAATTCCCCGTCCCGGCAGGGTGCCAGAACGGAGTTTCTGGTGCTGGTTCGTGGAATCTGGTGGTGGCAGCAAAGCAGAACTCTCTCTGGAAAAACGTCGAACCCCCCTTGGTTTTTAGGTCAAGAGGCATCTTATAGGCGAAGAGGGAGGCCGAGGGTGCATCCGAGGCGTCCACACCACCCCCAGGCATGGCCAGGCCTAGCGCGCGTGGCCAGGTCGTGTGGGCTCCTCGTGGCCCTACGCCGTCTCGTCTTTTGGCTCCGGGAGTCTTCTGGTGAAATAGGATTTTTGGCATATTTTCCGGGATTTTTCCTGATAGTTGATTTTCTGCACAAAATCTAGACACCAAGGTAATTTTGCTGAAAACAGCGTTAGTCCATGTTAGTTACATCCAATTCACACAAGTTTAGAGGAGAAACAATAGCAAAAGTGTTTGGGAAAGTAGATACATTTTGGACGTATCATGCATCCACACAAATATATCTCAAACATGGTGTGTGTGAAGTGCAAAAACGAATATAGCTCATTTGAGCAAGATGAATATATATAGACAACACATATAAATGATTATTTAGTGTGCAATAAATTATATGACAACACATATCTTATTTTAATCCTATTATGCAAGTGTAAGTGTGTGGATATTATGCTTGAGCTAATAGTTGCTTCCTAAGGTGTATATGCAGGACGTATAGTAGTTTATATACATGCTTCTTTGTTGTAACTTAATCCTTGTTGATCAGAAGTGAATTTCTTGGTATATATATATATTGTAGGGTGATTGTAGTTATGTTGGATGGCTGTATTTTATTTCAGGACAGGTTCCTCTAAGTTTCTGGTGATCATATGTTCACCCAGATTTCTGTAGTATAACTCAAGTTGAAATATGTTTTTTCCTAGATGTTTTGGTAGTGTTCTAGTGCTCTATGGTTGATTTGCTTGCTCCTGGACAGATCTAGTTGTTGTCCAGCAATAGTAGTTTTGTACAACATCCCTCTCATATCCTCTAAAACTTTCTCTTATGTATTTGTTCTTCTGAAATTCAATAGTAGCTTTGCGGATGCCTTTGAATAGACAAACAATTATATGATCATGTACATGCATGATCTTGAGCAGGTATGTGTGTGTGTGTGGTTCAAGTGACCTCCTAGAAATCCTCTAGTTGCAGATCAGTGGAATTTGGTTGCTTATACCATTGTGCACAATCATTTGTGTGGCTATCAATCTTTGTGAGATATGACCAGACAAGATCATATTTTGTACTTGTAGATAGGCTCTGCCGATGATGCTAAGGCTGAGGTTAGGATCTGTAGTAAGAACAGATACTACAATTGCCTTACAAGCTCTATGATGAGGCTAGCATAGCTTTCCTATGCTAGACTGAGAGCTCCTTTTCTTTCCAAATCTTTTTCTAAGACGAATTGATAGGAACAAAGGCTATATTTGGTTATGGAGATAATCACCTGTACTTTTGTGGAGGCTGTACTTGATAGAGATCTAGTTCAGCTGTTGTTGTATCTTGATATCCCGCTTCCCTCTCCTTCTACTACTTCATCCACTACAGCAGCCATAACCTGGCCTTTTCCACCTCATCCTTTCCCTTGGATGGCTCCTCGAAGCAACCATGGTTAGAGATATGGTGTTCACCTACATGAGTGATCTTGTGGTGATGAGCTAGAACATGTGTTGTTCTTGGTGATGAGCTGAGAAGAACTGGTGGCTGGTGAGGATAATGAAGTGGTTAGTGTGTGTGTGGCTTCTTGCTAGCTACATCTAGTTCTCTCTCTCTATTTGATGTTCTCTGGTGGTGTTGAAAGCACACCAATTGCATGTGGTGACTGTGCTGCTTGCTTGCCTGTTGCTTGATATGGATCAGATCAAGTAAACCCTGATATTTCTTGGGGTTTTTACCTGTTGCCTTTTACTGTTATGGTGAACTTGCCCCATTGGCCAGTGAGGTTATACCGAGGCAATTCTTTACTGATAAGAACAAGTATAACTTGGCCCTTTATTCATATACTCAATGATGAATCTAGCAATGCAACTCATTACCCAACTGAGAGTACAATTAACTAAAACACTCCCTTTTATTCTTTATTTGATTTTTTTCTTTGTTTTCTTTTTATTTTGTTTTGCAGGGCTAAAGAAATAAAAGAGGATATGAAGATATGTAGCTAGGAAATAGTTTGGGCTTTCCTTTTATACTTTTGTAACCTTTCTTTTCTATCTGGGACAATTGTAAAATACATTGTAATATTTGTTTAGATTAATAGAGTTAATACTTTTTCCTTTAATTCCGATTCATACATTATTGTTTATTCCTTTATTATAAAGGACAGTGTAATGTTTAATTTTTTTAATTTGAGACTTGTAAATATTGTATCTTATTCATAAATAAGAATTCCATTCTTATTTCCTTATTGCAATTTTATTACTATTTATCATTCCATTTACACATCCTTTTATAATTCAAATATATTAACTCAATATTCAAATCTGAATTGTCTTCCCCTCAAACCCAAAAATACAGTAGAGGTTCTGTCGCACTTGCTCGGATGCTTTCATCAGAACAAGAGAGATCCCAACCCCTCACTAGGTTCTTTAGTTTGTGCGAAAATTATCTAGATTTTCTATGGATGAATGCAATGCACACACCTGTGTCCTCTCTATTTCTAGGTGCTAATCCTGGGATGTTATAGACTCTCCCCCTTAAAATAAACTTTGTCCCTGAAGTTCGTACTCTCTTGCGTTTCAGAATGAGGAGGTGACTTATATTGATCACACCATTTCTCAAATTCCATTGTGATCACAATTGGGGATAATTGTGGTATCCCGTATTCAGATCTTTTTCCTTAAATCCTCTTCATATCCGATAATATAACTATAGTTCTAAGTTATCCCATGGTTCCTTTTATGATAATCCCTTTGGGCTTATGTCCTTACAGTCCTATTGAAAATTGGGTGCAGGCACATTTTGTCCATTCAAATCCGGTTTTCCTATTACACTACACCGATCTATTTTGGAATACTCTCTTTACACTAAAGAATAACTTACCAGTTGTTTCCCCTTTATAACTAGTCCACTAGGTTAAGTAGTTATATCTCCTTCAATCTTTCATCTGAACATACTCTAGAGAGTACTCTTATACAGATGATTTCTTATAACCTTATGAGAATAAGGCTTAATCTCACCACAAATTTGTACTTCTTCTCCAACTTTAGTCTAAAAGTTAGACAACAACACTTTAGTGTTTATTGTTTACTCTCCCCCTTGGGTTTCCTAATGGTCTCTAATTTGCATATATAGCATCCATCAACTCGATAGTAAGGATACTGGTCTTTGTCTAGCTTATACTTTATCTCTATAAGGCTTCACGAAAGAATTTGCGGTACACCCACATAGTTGTGGATCTCCGAAATGAATCTTCCGACACTATTTGTCTTACTCTTAACCTTCTGGGCATTTTCACTTTGGTAAGCCAGATTTTGCGAAGCGTCTCGAAAGACGATCTTTAATTTCATACTTCCTTAGGTCTAACTTAACTTAGGCCAAGTTTTATACTCTTTAGATTACACAAAGATGACCTAATTAGCTAAACCGCTAGGATACCAGCTACGAATACCAGCTGTGGATCCTCCTAGGTGTATGGGTTACCCTACGGGTTTTTGACTTCTTACTGGCATTCTCTTTGAATTGACAGAGCTTGAATACCACTCTTATTCCAAGACTTCTTCTTTGCACTGATCCATGATACTTCCATGTACTAGGTACAACTACTGCATTAGCTTCTGAGCAACATCACCTATTTTGAGTGAACTTAAATTCATTCCTTTATGTTGCTCCACACCTTTCTACATTTATAATCCTTCTTGTTGCCAACTAACAATAAGTTGGGATTGATCCATCCTTCAAAATGGTGTTGATAGTCCTTATATTTGGCTTTACTCTTCATGCAAGTCTTCAACTTGATCTTCGGAACTCGTCACTCCCTTACACAAATTCCCTTTTCTATCTAGGTCTATAACATTAAGTAATAACTTGATGATGCAACATGCATTTGCACATCAACTCAAACTTCATGCACAGATCTAGTCAATCAAGAAGATGCAAGAAAAACAAAGAAATCCAAATGAGGTACATATAACACACATCATTCTAAGCCCGAAATATAGTAGTTGAGTATGATACCTCTAGAATTCAGGCTTAGCTGTGTAGTATATGCCACCTCCTATTATAGGTTTACTTTGTGATACTTAGCACTTAGGGGTTAAACTACTGTTTGTCTCAATATTTACCCAATTTGCTCAGTTGCAACTGGATAATCTTGAGCAAAGCGGTGTCACTTTGGTTCTAACTAACCTTTTACCTTTCTTTCGGGACTACTAAGGACTACCAACTTTCTATTCTATCATAACTATCCTCACATGATCTCTCAAAACTATTAACAAAATTGTAGTTACTACCTTACTCCAACAATTATCGTCATATTATAATATCTATGACTTCTATGATGGACCTACATTGTTCTTTACTTACTGTTATTACAAGATTATTTACTAAGTACTTGTCTTAATTATAGACTTATCATGGTCTCGGAGCTATTCTCACCACGAACTTGTTAAGATTTACCTAGTCATCATGATTAAAGAGCTAATCTAAATGACTCTTCTTCTTCTTAGCTTACTATTAATGATTCTTAACACAATTCTACTCCATCACATGGAATTCTCAAGGGAATACCACATGATTACTTCCAATTGTATCTATACATACTCTGATGGTCTACCCTGTATGATATAGTGGTATCGACTAGTGGTAAGATTCTGCTGCTTCACATGGATTCTAAATATAGACTCCATCACTAATACTACTCCACATGATATCCTAATCCTAGTCATAATCTTCTTTGATATTTTAACTTACTTAAGATATCTTAGTGGTGTTATACCCATTTAGAGCTACACTAAAATAACACTTCTCTTGAGAAGACTGATACGTCCAAAACGTATCTACTTTCCTGAACACTTTTGCTATTATTTCTCCTCTAAACTTGTGTGATTTGAATGCAACTAACACAGACTGACGCTATTTTCAGCAGAATTGCCTTGGTGTCTACTTTTTGTGTAGAAAACCAACTATTAGGAAAAATCTTGGAAAATATGCCAAAAATCCTATTTCACCCGAAGACTCTAGGAGCCAGAATACAAGACGGAGAGAGCCAGGGGGCGGCCACACCACCTGGTGGCGCGGGCCAGGCCAGGCCGCGCCAGGGGGTGCTGTGAGCCCCCTAGGCACCCCCTCGGCCTCTCTCTTTGCCTATAAGGAGCGTTCTGACCTAAAAACTTCGGGGGGTTCGACGTTTTTCTAGAAGAAGTTCCGCAGTGCCGCCACCACCGAAGGGGAGATTCGGGGGATAGAAAGTCTCTGTTCCGGCACCCTGACGGGACGGGGAAGTTCCCCCGGAGCCATCTCCATCGATCTCCACCATCATCTCCATCGACCATCCATGTTTCCCCTATCTATGAGTGAGTAATCCCCCGCTGTAGGTGATGCGCTCGACTTTCAACATAGAGCTTGCTGGGAACCCCAAGAGGAAGGTATGATGATCACAACAATAAGTTTTCCCTTAGTTGTGAAACCAAGGTTTAATCGAACCAGTAGGAGCAAGGAAACACCCCAAAGGTGTTAGTAGCTGAGCTTTGGCAGGGTGCACTACCGGTGCTAGTAGCAACGTGGAGACCTGCACAACACAACCACAGAACTTGGTCCCCAACTTGTGATGAGGTTGTCAATCTCACCGTGTTTTGCGGAAAGCAAAGGATTAAACGTATCGAATGGAAAGAAGTAAAGTTTTGTAGAAAGTAAACACAAAGCAGAAACAGTTTATAGATTGTATGTAAAGAAAAAGGACCGGGATCCATAGTTCACTAGAGGTGGCTCTCCTTAGATAGATAACATGCTGGGTGAACAAAAAGTACAGCGGGGCAATTGACAAACACCGAGAAAGCAATACATGCATATACTAATCATCTTGACTCCTCTGAGACTTGATTGGGCATTACAACATAATACATAGACCGCCATCCAATTGCATCTATGACTAATAATCCACCTTCAGGTTATCATCTGAACCCCCTCCAGTATTAAGTTGCAAGCAACAGATTATTGCTTTACAAACTGCGTATAAAGTAAACAATACGATTGTTCTGTGAGCAAAGGATTGTTGTTTTCTCCTTAGTAGCAACAACACATCTAGTACCTTAGAGATTTCTGTCACTTCCCCAGATTACCAGAGGCATGAACCCACTATCGACCATAAATACTAACTCTTGGAGCTGCTAGCATCTACTTGGCCAAGATAGATACTAACAACGGAAAGCATGCAAGATCTCGAATAACAAAGACATGATAGAATCAATAATCAATTTGAAATAGCATCTCAATATCCATCAGATCCCCGCAAACACAACATGCAGAATTACAAATAGATGATCTTGATCATGAACAGAGCTCACAAGATCTAGACATGAAAGCACAAAGGAGGACAACTAGGCATCTAGCTACTACATGGATCCGTAGTCCAAGGATGAACTACTCACGCATCACACCGGAGGCTTGCATGGTGATGAAGAAGGCCTCCAGGGTGAATTCCCCTCTCCGGCAGGGTGGCGAGAAGAGCTTCAGATCCCTCCCGATCTAGGGATGGAGATGACGGCAGCTACAGACTCTTTTGAGGATTTTTGATCGGGCCCTTAGGGTTTTCGTCCCGAGGGAAATATATAGGCGGAAGGAGAGGCCGAGGGGGTGCTGGGAGCGGTCACACCACCCCCTGGCGCGGGCCAGGCCTGGCCGCGCGGCTAGGTGGTGTGGTGCCCCCTGGCCCTTCTCCGTCTCGTATTCTGGCACTTGATCACTTCCAGAAAAATAGGCACTTTGGCTTTTGTCCCGTCCAATTCTGAGAATATTCAGTTTCTGACTTTCCTGGAACCAAAAACAGCAGAAAACAGGCAGCTGGCACTGTGGGTCTTATTAATAAGTTAGTCCAAGAAATCATATGAAAAGTACTCCAAAGTTCGAACAAAAAACAAGAAAGTGGATAAAACCAAGCATGGAACATCAAAAATTATAGATACATTTGCAACGTATCAACATCCCCAAGCTTAACTCTTGCTCGTCCTCGAGTAGGTAAGTGATAAAAAGAAAGAATAATTTTTGAGGTGACATGCACCATCAAAGACTTGATCAAAGTATTTGCAAAATATTCAAAGCTGGGATAATAGTACTTCAATCATAATATGAAATACAAAGTTCTAGCAATAAGCAAAGAAAAACACAACTATGCATGAAACAATAAAAATGAAGCGTTTGGAAGAAACCTGGGATTTTTATTGATGAAGAATGGAATGCCTTGGGAATCCCCAAGCTTTGACGCTTGTACTTCTTGGATATTTCTTGGGGTGACACGCGTGGCATCCTCAAGCTTGAGCTTTAGTCCATCCTTTATCTCATTACTCATTCCTTCCATACACCTGAATTTTTTTCCTTCATACAAAACTTCACACAATCTTTATTAGCAACATTAGTGCACTCAAGATAAATAAGTCTCAAGGTTCAGTTCTAACACCAAATTAACTTCCATTAGAACACTACCTACTGTAGCACTTCCCTCAAAAAGCTCAATTCTCCAAAAGAACTCAAGAAGGAACTAACAAGAAGCAAATGCGGAAAATGGCAGAAATCTGTCAAAACAGACCAGCAGGTAAATACGAATTTTTTCGAAGACCTTATGTTGCTCAAATCAAAAAGTGTTTAACTAACGAAAGTTAGATAACAACCTGGGGAAGAAGCAAAAAAAATTACAGATCAATCCGACGTACATATCTCTCTCAAGAATTTTTACGGTGAAGCACAAAAATCTGTTTCGAGACAGCAACTTTCCCAATCATTACTTCTCTCTCTTTAGAGGTTACTCTTGGCACAAAAAGCAAATAAAAAGGATAAGGAGAGGTGATTACAGAGGTAATAACTTCCAAGACTCATCTAAAACTTTTGGTTTATCTCCCAATAAGTACTTTTCTTTAACGCCTTTAAGTTAGGCATAAGAAGCAAATAAAGAATCAAGTGTTCTCAAATGAAGAAGCATTAAGACCAAATTTTGTTTTCATTGGAGAAACAAAAGAAATCTTTTCTCTATTTTTGGGGAAGTGTTCTATACCTTTCTTGAGTGGGAGTTGATATTAATGGTGCCTTCTTTCATATCAATGATGGCACCAACAGTTCTAAGAAAAGGTCTTCCCAAAGTAATAGGACAAGAAGCATTGTATTCAACATCCAAAACATAGAAATCAACGGGGACATAGGAATCGTTAACTATAATAAGAACATCATTAAGACTCCCCATGAGTTTCTTTTTGGCATTAGCATCAAGTGGGATATTCAAATAACAATCTTCAAGAGGAGGCAAATCAAGCATATCATAAATCCTTCTAGGCATAATAGAAACACTACTATCAAGATCACACAATTTTTTTAAATCAAAGTCATTCACTTTCATATTAATGATGGGTTACCAACCATCTTCTTGTTTTATAGGAATAAAAGCTTTATGTTTCACCTTTTCTTCTTTAATCTTTATGAGAGCATCAGTAATGTGTTTTGTAAAAGCCATGTTCATATCACTAGCATTAGGACTTTTAGCAAGCTTTTGTAGGAACTTAATAACTTCACAAATATTGCAACCATCAAGATCAAAATCAACTTTATCATCTAAAGTAGTAGAACTATTACTAGCCTCAACACTAGTGGTGGTGATAGTAGAAACACTAATGTTTCTAACAATTTCATCTTCTCTTTCCCACTTAGCATGTAATTCAGCTAATAGTCTAACATTTTCATCAATTCTTACTTGTATAGCATTAGTGGCTGCAAAGGGATTCTCATTAGTTTCAGGTTTAGCAGCCATTTTATTCAAAGTAGATTGAGCTTCAGCCAAAGATGCTATATTTCTTTCAGCATTAGAGAGTTTTTCCTCAATAGTTTTATTGAAAGAAATTTGTTTACTAATAAACTCTTTAAGCATAACTTCAAGTTCAGAGGGAGCACTCTTATTATTGTTGTAAGAATTTCCATAAGCATTAACATTGTTGGGAGGATATGGCTTATAATTGTTGTTACCAAAATTGTTCCTATAAGCATTATTACCAGAAGCATTGTTGCCAAAATTGTTATTTCTTACGAAGTTCACATCAACTTGCTCTTCTTGAGCAACCAAAGAGGCTAAAGGAACATTATTTGGATCAATATGGGCTTTCCCATTAACAAGCATGGCCATAATAATATCAATCTTATCACTCAAGGAGGAGGTTTCCTCAACAGAATTTACCTTCTGACCTTGTGGAGCTCTCTCAGTATGCCATTCAGAATAATTAACCATCATATTGTCCAAAAGTTTTGTGGCAGCACCCAAAGTGATGGTCATAAAGGTACCTCTAGCAGCTGAATCCAATAGGTTCCTTGAAGAATAGTTCAATCCTGCATAAAAAGTTTGGATGATCATCCAAGCAGTCAGTCCATGAGTGGGACAATTCTTTACCAAAGATTTCATTCTTTACCAAGCTTGAGCAACATGCTCATTATCAAGTTGTTTAAACTTCATTATTTCACTTCTCATGGATATAATCTTAGCAGGAGGATAGTATTTTCCAATAAAAGCACCTCTGCACTTAGTCCAAGAATCAATACTATTCCTTGTGAAGGAATTCAACCATTCTTTAGCTTTTCCTCTCAAAGAGAAAGGAAACAATTTCAGCTTAATAATATCACCATCTATATCCCTATGATTTTGCATCTCACAAAGTTCAACAAAGTTATTTAGATGGGAAGCAGCATCTTCATTACCAATACCAGAAAATTGATCTCTCATAACAAGATTGAGTAAAGCAGGTTTTATCTCAAAGAAAGTATTTTCAACCACAGGTGGAGCAATAGGCGTGCTCATAAAATCATTGTTGTTGGTGCTAGTGAAGTCACACAACTTAGTGTTTTCAAGAGTAGTCATTTTTTTGGGTTTTCAAATAAGAAAGCAAACAAGTAAAACTATTTTTTTTGTGTTTTTGAAGAACAAAACAAGCAAACAAAGCAAAAAGAAAACTAAGCAAAATAAAAACAACAAAGTAAAGAGATTGGTTATGAGGGACTCCCCTTGTGAAGATGTCCTTGACTCCCCGGCAACAGCGCTAGCAAAGATCTTGATGCGCTTGGCTTTCAACGTAGAGCTCGTTGGGAACCCCAAGAGGATGGTATGATGAGCATAGTAGTAAGTTTTCTGTTAGTTATGAAACCAAGGTTTAATCAAACAAGTAGGAGCAAGGAAACACCCCAAAGGTGTTACTAGCTGAGCTTTGGCAGGGTGCACTACCGGTGCTAGTAGCAACGTGGAGACCTGCACAAGGCAACCACAGAACTTTGTCCCCAACTTGCGATGAGGTTGTCAATCTCACCGTGTTTTGCGGAAAACAAAGGATTAAACATATCGAATGGAAAGAAGTAAAGGTTTGCAGAAAGTAAACACAAAGCAAAAACAGTTTATAGATTGTATGTAAAGAAAAAGGACCGGGATCCATAGTTCACGAGAGGTGGCTCTCCTTAGATAGATAACATGCTGGGTGAAAAAATTACAGCGGGGCAATTGACAAACACCGATAAAGCAATACATGCATATGCTAATCATCTTGACTCATCTGAGACTTGATTGGGCATTACAACATAATACATAGACCGCCATCCAATTGCATCTATGACTAATAATCCACCTTTAGGTTATCATCCGAACCCCCTCTACTATTAAGTTGCAAGCAACAGATTATTGCTTAACAAAGACATGATAGAATAAATAATCAATCTGAAATAGCATCTCAATATCCATCCGATCCCCGCAAACACAACATGCAGAATTACAAATGGATGATCTTGATCATGAACGGAGCTCACAAGATCTAAAAATGAAAGCACAAAGGAGGATAAACCAGCCATCTAGCTACTACATGGATCCGTAGTCCAAGGATGAACTACTCACGCATCACACCGGAGGCTTGCATGGTGATGAAGAAGGCCTCCAGGGTGAATTCCCCTCTCCGGCAGGGTGCTGGGAAGAGCTTTAGATCCCTCTCGATCTAGGGATGGAGATGACGGCGGCTACAGACTCTTTCATGGATTTTTGATCGGGTACTTAGGGTTTTCGTCCCGAGGGCAATATATAGTAAGAAGGGGAGGCCGAGGGGATGCCGAGAGTGGCCACACCGCCCCCTGGCGCGGGCCAGGCCTGGCCGCGCGGCCAGGTGGTGTGGTGGCTCCCTGGCCCTTCTCCGTCTCGTATTCTGGCACTTGATCACTTCCGGAAAAATAGGCACTTTGGCTTTTGTCCCGTCCAATTTCGAGAATATTCATTTTCTGACTTTCCTGGAACCAAAAACAGCAGAAAACAGGCAGCTGGCACTGTGGCTGTTGTTAATAGGTTAGTCCAAGAAATCATATGAAAAGTACTCCAAAGTTGGAACAAAACACAAGAAAGTGGATAAAACCAAGCATGGAACATCAAAAATTATAGGTACATTTGCAATGTATCAGTAGGTTATGGGGATGGTAGGGATTGGATGAGATCATTCATGTAATGGCATCAGATTGTTAGGGCATGGTGCCTAGTATCTTCTATTAGTGCTTTATGACTTTGTTGCGACTTGTTGTGCTTAATGCTTGTCACTAGGGCCCGAGTGCCATGATTTCAGATCTGAACATGTTATTGATTCATTATGATTGTATTGTTTATGGTCTTATATGCAAGTTGTATACACACGTTGATGTCCGAAACCTATGGCCCCGAAGTGACAGAAATCGGGATAACCGGAAGGGAATGGCTTTGATGTGAGGATCACATGTGTTCATAGAGTGTTAATGCTTTGCTCCGGTGCTCTATTAAAAGGAGCACCTTAATTGCCAGTAGTTCCTGAGAGGCCCCACTGCAAACGGGCTGGCAGGACAAAAGATGTTGTGCAAGTTCTCATTGCAAGCACGTCTGACTATATATGGAACACATGCCTAGGATTGTCTAGTACTTGGATGCTTTATCTTATTTATCTGCAATTTCCCTATGTTCTGATTGCCATGTGAATTGTCTTGTCCATGCAATGCCCGTCCATCCATCCCTATGCCTACCACACTCGAATCCCACTGTTTACTGCTTTTGTTACTACTGTCTTTGCTTTACTACTGCTGCTACTTTACTATTCCTACTACAAAACTGTTGCTACTGATAAACTGCTGTGAGCAAGATTGTTTCCAGGTGGAGCTGAATTGATAACTCAGTTGTTAAGGCTTATAAATATTCTTTGGCTCCCTTGTGTCGAATCAATAAATTGGGTTTCACTTCCCTCGAAAATACTGCGATACACCCCCTATACTTGTGGGTCATCAAGACTATTTTCTGGCACCGTTTTCGGGGAGCATAGCTTTAATTATCAAGCTCACTTGGATTATGTATTGTTCGCTGCTATCCATCCATCATGGGTAAGTCTCGTGATGGCAAGGTTCCTATTTTACCATCCACTACAAGAAGAGGTACGGTTCTGAACACCTCTGTTGCTCTTGATTCACCGTCTGTTTTGAGTAAGTTCCTTACACCACCACATACACATGCTACACACACTGCTACTACTGCTGAATCTGAAACTCCTGATGCTTATGATGCTGCTTCTACTGTGCTTGATAAGAGTGGTTCATTAGGTTCTTTCCTAGATGCTACGATTGCTAGAACTATAGCTGGAAATACTGAAACTCCTAATGAAGACACTACCACACCTGTTAGCTCACCTGAGTCTAGTGAGAGTTATGATATTGAAGATGGTTATGTTGAGATGACCGATGAGTTTATTAAAGAATGTAAGAACACCCATGATAGGAGCGCTGCTAAGAGTCTCCTTGAGAGGCGTACTATTAGACCCAAATTGTCTCCTGATGCTAAGTTTCCTGCTTCTCCCATAAACATTATAGATGAAGATTATGATTTCTCTCTCGATCTATCTTACATATCTATTGTCGAGAAAGAACCTTTTTGTGGGACTAAGAATGAAAGTGCGGTAGCACATATGAATGAACTTTCTACCATGAGTGGCTTGTTTTCTCATGATATTAAGATGCGTACTTACTTTGTTGCTAAGATTTTCCATTTTTCACTGAAAGGAGAAGCTAAACACCTGGATCTATTGATAACCCTGAGTGCTTGATTAGTACTTTCCTGCAGAAATATTTTCCTCCTTGTGCTAAACATGCTATTTTGCAGGAACTTTTTGATTTTAAACAGGGAGAAAAAGAGGTATTGCCCGAATCTTGGGCAAGGTTTTGTGCTTTGATTCATGCACAGGCTAGAAGTCCATTACCTAAGAATGAGCTTCTTGATATATTTTATAATGGACTAACTAACCGAAGAATCTAGGACATACCTAGATAGTTGTGCTGATTGTGTTTTCAGGAATAGGACTCCTAAGGAAGCTGAGGAATTAATGGCTAAAATAAGCAAGAATTATGAAGATTGGACTCCTCCTAAACAAGCTATACTTGAAGTAATTGTACCTGAACCATCTATTCCTGTGCCTATTCCAACATCAAAGAAGAGGGGAGTTATTGAATTAAATGATGAAGTGATGAAGGAAGCTAAGAAATGTCTTAAGGAGAAGGGAATTAAAGCTGCAGATGTCAAGAATTTACCTCCTATAGAAGAATTATGTAAGCCTATTCCCTGCTCATCCACTATTGAGGTACATTCTCTCCAACACTTTGATGAAGGTGATATCCCTTACTCTAAACCTCCTGATCAATGCTTAGAAGAATTTGATATCTTTATTGTTAAGCAAGATAACTTTAATAAAAGGGTGTAAATCATCTAATGTAAAACACTAGAGCTATTGTTGAGTTGAAAGATATTGTGGAAAGAACCTCTAATGATGTTAAAATGATTGTTAAACACTTTCAAATGCTTCAAACTCAAATAGATCAACTCGTTAAAGTGCAAAACGACTTGCTAGTTAATGCTGCTAAAGAAAAAACATGCTTACGAAATTAGAACTAGAAGTGGTGCTGCTACCCAGGATCCTCTATATCCTGAGGGGCATCCCAAAAGAAGTGAGCAGGATTCTCAACAAGCTAAAAATAGTGGTTATACTCGTAAGAAAAGGAAAAAGAAACATAAAACTGTTGTAGAACCCTCTGAACCTGCTATAGATCCTAATAGTATATCTATCTCTAATGTTGAAACTGAAAGTGGTAATGAAGAAAATGTTGCTCCTAATGAAGAGAAAGTTGAGGAAGAACCTGAAAACCACACTAAGAATACTAAATACACCAAAGAGGATTTTATTGCTAAGAAACATGGAAGTGAAAGAGAACCTTGGGTCCAAAAACCTATGCCTTTCCCTGATAAGAAACACAAGTCAAAGGAAGATGAACACTATAATAAGTTTTGTGAGTGCATGAAGCCTTTATTCTTGCAAATTCCTTTGACTGATGCTATTAAATTGCCTCCTTACTCAAATTATACGAAGGACATTGTCTCGAATAAAAAGAAGATCCCTAATGAAGAAATTTCTACTTTGCTTGCTAATTATTCCTTCAATGGTAAGGTTCCTAAGAAACTTGGAGACCTAGGGATTCCAACTATCCCTTGCTCTATTAAGAACAGTTATGTTAGAACTGCTTTGTGTGATTTGGGAGCTGTAGTTAGTGTTATGCCTTTCTCTCTCTATAAGAGGCTCTAGCTTGAAAAATTAATACCAACTGATATATGTTTGCAAATGGCTGATAATCTACCACTATTCCTGTGGGTATATGTGAGGATGTACCTGTTCAGGTGGCTCACAATTGTTTGATATTAACTGATTTTGTTGTGCTTGAAATGCCCGAAGATGATAATATGTCTATTATTCTTGGGAGACCTTTTCTTAATACCGCAAGAGCTGTTATTAATTGTAATCAAGGAAAGGTGACCTTCAATGTTAATGACAAGGAACATAATGTCTATTTCCCCAAGAAGATTGAAAGGACTTATGGTTTGAATTCGATTGAACATGTTGAAGGCATTCAAGTTGGAGAAATATATTGTCCCATACCAAGAAAAAAATTTGAAACTATTATGATTGGGACCATTGCTATCAAGGTTGAGGTAACATAATCATTAGTGGAGTACAAAGTTTTGTCTCATATGCAATTGTTTTGGTAGCAAGACTTGATCAACCTTGTTAACAAAAGGATTCCATTGAACAAAACAATGTTTTCATTATGATTATCTCCGTTTATTTCTATCCTTTGCATTTTAGTTTTTGCTTTCGTTTAGTTTTCTTTTTGTTGTTAGTTGCTTGCATGCTAGAACTTCTGTAGTTCTAGCCTTGTTTTGTCCTTGCATCATGTTTCCCAAAAGAAAAAAATCTATCTGTCAGAAAAATCATTCTTCTATTTCTAAAAAATGCCCAAAAATAAAGTGTCTCGAAAAATTCTAGAAAATTCATATTAAATTTTTACGTGAAAAAGGGGCAGAAGAGTACCTAGGAGGTACCAGGGGGGCCCACCAGGCAGGCACACTACATGGTGGCGCGACCAGCCTTGGGTGGCGCCATGCCCTGGTGTGGGCCACCCCTGGCCCCCGACTAACTCTCTCACCTGCCACTTTCTTCTCTCTCCCGAGTAAGCTCCAGTTCTTATCTCAAAATCGCGTCCTTGCTGTGCTTGCTCTCGATTTTTTCGATCTCCTTGCTCAGCCCATCTTTCTTGCTGAAATTTGAAGCATTTGTTCCCTGGTATGTGACTCCTCCCCTTGTCCAAGTAGATTTGTGTTTAGTGGATTATATGTTGAGTATTTTGCTGCTGTAGGTGACTGGTTATGAGGGCTTGTAAGCTTGTTTGATGCTTAGAGATATAGTTTTGATGCATGTTTAAGCCTCTTGCAAGTCCCTATGAGTATAATCCTTCATTACATTTACTTTGCAATCACTTGTTTAATAGGTGTTTAAATTTCAGAATACCAAGCATGAACAACCATACTTTTGGAGAGATATTTGAGAGTGATGCACCTAGGAGGTCGAGGCCCTCGAGGACAGCCTCTCAATCTAGGCCATCATACAATGAAGATCTCATTGCAACTCGTATTGGTAGTGAAAGGGATGATGGGGATGCTCACCATCCTCTTTTCCTTGTTTTACTTTCTTACAAGCTGCAGGTATTCTTGATGATTTCTTGCTACTAATTGAGAGGGTTGGTTTGACCTCATATATGCAAGATGAGAGTGCACAATACGCTATGCTCACCAAAACTTTTGTTGAGAGCTTCACGTTTACTAACACACCCTATCAGTCTACTGTCTCTTTTAAAATCTATGATCTTCCCTTCACCATGCCTTTGGAGAGATTTTGCAGTATTATAGGTGTGCGCATGACAGGGACCGTGAAGAAAATTCAAGGGCGACCCACTGATTTGTTGGAGCTTTACCGAGGGGTGAGCAATGATGATGACCGCATGGCGCAATGCGGAAAGATAAGAAATATCCAACTCCCTGCTCTTAGATACTTTGCATATTATCTTGCTACTAGTGTACTGGGTAGGGAGAACACAAGTAATATCTCCAACTATCATTTAGCATTCCTTGCTGCTGCGCTTAACAATGATACTCGGTACAATCTTGGCTCGCTTATTGCTCGCCACCTATCTGCTAGGGGGCCTATCTATGGGGGCATCATTGCCTCGCGTATAGTCAATGCATTAGGTCTTTCAGTGGATCCCTATGATGCTATGCTAGCACCACAAAGGCTTGACCTTGTTGCCATGAAAACTCATCACTTTGTTACTGCTACCTCTGATTTGAACAATCTAGTATATAGGATGCTTTTCACTGACGGGGATGAAAGGGAGATCCTTTTGCCACAACCTGCTTTGTTTAGTGTTCACAGGAGACCGTGGTTGCGCTCCAAGGAGGAGGTGGATGAGCACCTTCGCTTGCTGGGTTTCCACGAGCAACACCAGGATGATGTGCCCTCCTATGATTACTCCACGCATTACGGAGGGACGTACTCGAGTTCGCACCAGGATGAGGGGACCTCTTCGTCGTACCAGGGTGACACTTCATCCTGGCCAGCTTGGGATTGATACCCACTTAGGCCAAAAGACTAAGCTTGGGGGGAGGTACGCCGACACCGCACTCATCTCCATATCATGTTGCGTCGGTACTTTGTATATTCATGTTTTCGTTCTCTTTTTAGTTTTCGTTTTTCTTTGCTTTTGCTTTCTAAAAACACAAAAAGACCAAAAATATTTCTGTTGTTTCTCTTTGGTTTGCTTCTTCTTTTTTCCTTGGTTTGCTTTTCCCTTTTTGCTTTGTTTGAACTATTTGAAAAACCCAAAAAGATTTTGCTTTGCTTGTTTTTCTCTTTTGGTTCTTGTTTAAAAATCGAAAACACCAAAAATATTTGTCGTTCTTCTTTGGTTTTTGCGAGTTTGCTACAGGGTTCGGTAGTCCACAGTGGATATTGGTTTCATATTATTATTCAAGCCACAGTGAAGAGCAATAATGAGGATCAATGACAACTTGAGGCGTGGTAAGAGGCTGGTAACGAACTCTATTTGTTTTCATTTTTGTACATATACTCATCACTATGGGCTTGCTTAGTCCGTTCAAGTAGGGTTTATGTTATCTTTGGATGCTTAGTAGTTCTTGCTTTCTTATGATTAGCTCCATCTCGCTAATAGTTTGTAGCATGTCTTATGCATGTTTGCTTGCATTGCTCTATTCATGAATTGGTATGACACCGCGGTATCCTCCTCTGAATGTTTCATTTGAATTGACTTGGCACATGCTCCCGCATGCACATGACTATAATAATCAGTTGAGCCTCGATGAATTATTTTGCCTTGAGGATCTTGAATCACTTTCATGCCATGAGTAGTCCTGTTTTGTTGCAAGCATGATAATGACAGCTATTGCTCTCTCGTTTGTCGCTCCCTTACTATTGCTAGCCTTCACTTTCGCTGAGTATGTTTTACTCAAGTTCCCAACTCCCTAAACCAAATATTTCCAAAGTGTCCACCATACCTACCCATTAGCATCATTTGCTACTCCCGTGCATATTCAATATGCCTTGTTTTATTCCGAATAAAATGTTTGCTTGTTATGAGAAAGTTAGTTAGTAAAGCTCTCACGAACTTGATGGCACACTTTATTTCCTGCACTTAATAAACCTGAACCATTGTGAACTCTCCATGAAAGTTATATGCTTGCAAATTATAGGCTGGGGATTATCAGAACCGTGCTGTCACGGGGAACGCTTTCAACACTTGTAAATATATACCCAGTTGATACCTTGCTCTTTTGTTTGCGGATGTCGTCTATGTGAAATAAAAGGGGAGCTTAAGTCCATGGAGTTATGTATGTGTGTTAGAGAAACGCTTGGGCCGCTGGTCTAATCCATGCTGACATGGTGGAAACCTGCAGCGTAACCATAATGATATCTATGAAGCATTCTTCTTATAAAAAAGAGAGAGATAGCTATTGAGAAAAACAAAAAAAAAGAGTTTTATGAAAAGAGGAAAGAGAGAAAAAAGCACCATTTTCCCATGGTAAATAAGAAGATTGTTGAGATACTCATTGTCTGCTTGCCTTGTCATTTTGATATGGGGATTCTTCCGTATCATCGGGCAATGGGTACCCCACTGGCGGTTCTCAATGATACGCACATACTTACGATGACAAGAACTTACCGGTAACTAAAGTTGAGTAGCATGAGGAGCGGCCCTCGTACTCAAGGGACTTGGGATTTTCAGTTTATAGTCTGTCAAGCATATAACTCAGATTGGACCTCACCTTCACCTTAACCACATTAAAGATGCTTATGATAGGGGCAATGAGAGCTCAACGCTAACGAGTACCATACTTTCAGCATTTGGAAGCCTTTCAAAATTATTCAAAACCTTTTTTTTACTCGTTGAGTCTCCACATATTCTTTGAGCACCTTCTTGAGAGCATAGTTGTCATTCTTTGTGTTTGTTCCATTACTTGATTATTTGCGTTATGACTTTGATGCTTGTATCCATGATATCTTTACTTCTAGTCATCACTTGAACTTCAGAGGTGCCTTGGCATTCATAATCAAAGGGCAAGTGAGATACCACTCTATCATACCTTTTTATGAGCATTGTAATGTTGCTTATGTTTGTGCTTTATGCTACTTATTATTCTTGAGTTGGAATCTCCTCATAGCTTGCAAAGACTATTAAGTAGACTTGGTTGCGTACTCTTTATTATGAATTGTCCAAGTAATTGATCACATTGCTGAGAATATTTACATCATATGAAGCAAATGTGTTCGTGAAAGTTCTTTTATCGCACTTAGTTTTCAACTGAATTGCTTGAGGACAAGCAATAAGCTAAGCTTGGGGGGAGTTGATACGTCCAAAACGTATCTACTTTCCTGAACACTTTTGCTATTGTTTCTCCTCTAAACTTGTGTGATTTGAATGCAACTAACACGGACTGACGCTGTTTTCAGCAGAATTGCCTTGGTGTCTACTTTTTGTGCAGAAAACCAACTATCAGGAAAAATCCTAGAAAATATGCCAAAAATCCTATTTCACCCGAAGACTCCAGGAGCCAGAATATGAGACGGAGAAGAGCCAGGGGGTGGCCACACCACCTGGTGGCGCCGGCCAGGCCAGGCCGCGCCGGGGGGTGGTGTGGGCCCCCCAAGCACCCCCTCGGCCTCTCTCTTCGCCTATAAGGAGCCTTCTGACCTAAAAACTTCGGGGGGTTCGACGTTTTTCCAGAAGAAGTTCCGCAGCACCGCCACCACCGAAGGGGAGATTCAGGGGACAGAAAGTCTCTGTTCCGGCACCCTGCCGGGACGGGGAAGTGCCCCTGGAGCCATCTCCATCGATCTCCACCATCATCTCCATCGACCATCCATGTTTCCCCCATCTATGAGTGAGTAATCCCTCGCTATAGGATATGGGGATGGTAGGGATTGGATGAGATCGTTCATGCAATGGCATCAGATTGTTAGGGCTTGGTGCCTAGTATCTTCTATTAGTGCTTTATGACTTTGTTGCAACTTGTTGTGCTTAATCCTTGTCACTAGGGCCCGAGTGCCATGATTTCAGATCTGAACATGTTATTGATTCATTATGATAGTATTGTTTATGGTCTTATCTGTAAGTTGTATACACACGTTGATATCCGGAACCTATGGCCCCGAAGTGACAAAAATCGGGATAACCAGAAGGGAATGGCTTTGATGTGAGGATCACATGTGTTCACAGAGTGTTAATGCTTTGCTCCAGTGCTCTATTAAAAGGAGCACCTTAATTGCCAGCAGTTCCCTAGAGGCCCCGCTGCAAACGGGCTGGTAGGACAAAAGATGTTGTGCAAGTTCTCATTGCGAGCACATATGACTATGTATGGAACACATGCCTAGGATTGTCTAGTACTTGGATGCTTTATCTTATTTATCTGCAATTGCCCTATGTTCTGATTGCCATGTGAATTGTCTTGTCCATGCAACGCCCGTCCATCCATCCCTATGCCTACCGCACTTGAATCCCACTGTTTACTGCTTTTGTTACTACTGTCTTTGCTTTACTACTGCTGCTACTTTACTATTCCTACTGATAAACTGCTGTGAGTAAGATTGTTTCCAGGTGCAGCTGAATTGACAACTCAGTTGTTAAGGCTTATAAATATTCTTTGGCTCCCCTTGTGTCGAATCAATAAATTGGGTTTCACTTCCCTCGAAAATACTGCGATACACCCCCTATACTTGTGTGTCATTAAAGACATATAACTAATCCTTAAGATAGATGATAAGAACGTCCAACTTAAAGTGTGAGAAGATTTAACCTCAAGTGGATACTCATCACAAGTCTTGGTTTAGAGAAGATGGTTTCCTATAGTCACTATCCAACCTACAGATCTTCCTAAAAGGGTTTTAATCCTAAGGTCAAAGCATATGCTCTGATACCAGCTGCGGTGACCCAGCATACCACTGCATGATGTAGTACACTATAGTCGTTGACATAACACCAATGAAACACCGTTCACTAGTATTATATCCCTCAGAGTGGTACAACAGAAACACTGTAGGTCCAAGACATGACTATAGATTACAACATGACTCTTTACAAAAGATCCAGAGAACACTCTAGGTTAAAGAGAGAGAAATAAACTTCTACAAAGAAGTACCAGAAATAATAACTCAGAACTATCTAGTAACTAAAACTAGCATCTGAACAAATTGGTTTGCAATTGCTGCTAATGCAATGCCCTACAGATGTAGGTTTTATGGCTAGAGTATCTACTCCTAACTAAACAGAGACTTTATCTTCACTTCAGCTGATGTATATGTTGACTTCATTGACTTTATTGAAGAACTTGAGCTGCCGATGATGATTTCTTGAGCAGAAATAGATATTGACGTCATCTTCAACGGCTTAGAACCTAGCAAGGGTTAAGAAGGTATGGTTGAGTACGAGCGTACTCAACAATTTCACTAAAAAGGAGTGTATGATGCACTATCTCTACAGCCACAGACCATAGGTCATAGGCAATACAGGTTTTCGTAAACATTTCTTCAAAGGTTGCTTTTATTCTAAAAACTATGTCCGACAGCCTTCACAGATTAACCAGAACCTTCGTGGGGTTCCTTTCCTGCCACGTTCGTAGATCCTTCCCGGAATAGGGAGTAACATGTCATAATTCATACACTCTACAGAGGTGCGTCACTTTTCCCACAAGATACCTTAATCTTTGTTGCACAGCCAGGAGTATGTCCCAGATCAAACTTCCATGGTTTGAGGCCCAACTTAAGATCCAAGCCAATCACTGCCCTCTCCGCGACCCCATATGTCCGCACGAACCTCCGGGGCTAACTACACCTCCGGTAAGCCCCCTTTTTGGGCAAGCTACAACCCTGGTGAGTTCCCGAAGACTCTATGAGCGGGTGATACCCCTGGCAAGCTCCATAAAGGTCCAACTATACCTCCGGTAGCCACTCATAGATAATCTAGATACCAAAATCATGGGGCCTCAGGGTGCCCACCCATATGCTGGATCCACACAGGGAATCATAGCGTCACGATAAGGTCATCTTGCCTCCATATGGAAGGAAGAAGATACAACAGACTTCTCTGTCCTAATCCAAATCTCATGGTTGACGCGTAATATATGGTGCTAGAAGCACTGGCGACATTGGCTGTTAAGTCCTAGATGATACATTACTGTACAATGGCGTTTCCATTGCCAGTTATGATAGATTAGCTGATCACCCTAGATCAGTAACCGATATTTATAATTAATTATGAAAATAGTGTTTTCGACCTTTTTGAAATGCAGGTGATGACACAGTTGAGTTACAAGCATAGAAACTAATCAAAGGACATGAGCAAGTTGTGAACTTGCCTTTTGTGATTCAAGATTATACAATCACAGTCTTCGAGACACTAGAACATCCAAATTCTGTAAACAACATCATTGGTCTGGTAAGGACTAATGTTTAAAGAAGCAAGATGTAGTTATGCATAAGTAATGTAATGCAGTTTGGAAAACCCCGAAGTAATACCCCAATATGGTGAATGAGTTAAACTTAAGTGATTCCTTTAAGATTTAGTTTGTCTGTAAGTTTACTTTACACGCCAATATACATATACAAGGAACTTAAGACTAACATGTATGATATAAAGTAAATATAACAACACATGCTTAGATTTATTTGCTATTATGTATCTATTATGGAAGTCCATGTTTTAGGTTGATAAGAGTTGAAGAACTTATTATGAGATTGTTGTTTGAAGTGGGAAAACGGAGAACTTTTTAAGGGAAGGTTTCTTTGATAAGGTTTAACCAATCTTTATGGTAAGTAGAATGTGATCGATGTCATTTGCATTTGTTCGATAAGTATGGATTTGAGATGCCTTATGACTTCATTTGGAATAGACAAAAGTTAACTATAAAACATAATTAGATCTAGGGTGTGGTGTGTTTAAAAGTATTAATAAACTTTAAATCTTATAACAAGCATGTTTGAAGGTATAGGATCATTCACTTTTAGTTGAAGTGAGTTTTCTAAATGTTAATAGTTTTACTTTTAAGTATTATTATAGACTTAACTTATGGTTTCAGAAGTAGTATTTCAATGTACAAGATTTAGGGTTTTACATAAAATTGTGATTATTTCTTATTTAAGAATGTTCTTAAAGAATTTACCAACTAAATAATAAATAAGGATATATTTCTTAATAACCCTAAAGTGTGTTGGAATAACATAATTAGTATTTTTCTAGGGAAACATACTTACTTAAGATCTTAGAAGTGAATTTTATTCAATTTTAAGTATTATCCTTATTTTTACAAAATTCTATAAAGGATTATATATCTTTAAATATTTGCTTCAAGATTTATTTGAAAACAAATTAAGTTAGTATTTTTATATAATAGTAGATTTATTTTCATATGCAAAAATGATTTTTATTCATTTTTAGGACTTTTCCTTATTTTGTGAAATTTCACTAATGTTTTAATGGTGTTAATATTTATCTGCATTTTATTTTACTCAAACAAACAATGTTATATTTTTTCTTAGGTAGAAATTATTTTTGTGATCATTCCAATATGTTATATGTATTTTCTAGATTTTTCTACATTTTTCTAGGCTAAAATTCTTCCAGGGTTATTTTTGGAATTTCGCATTTGGTTTATTAGTTATTTTGAAATATTCATTTTTTCTTTTCCTTTAAAACTAACTCTGGCCCATGGACTGGTTAAGACCAACCCGACCCAGTTGGGCCTAGGGTCAAACCCCACCCCAGCCCAACACCTCTCCTCTCTCCCCTCACTTACACACACGCACTCCTCTCGTTCCCCTTCTGGTCGTACGATGCGACACCGCCATCACCACCTCCTGCTGCTTCCCGGCCACCACTGGTTGCTTCCGGCGACTATGACCACCAACGCTGCTCCATTGTCGCCTCCTCCACTAATTCCCCTATCCAATTTACCTGCTCATACTCCCGAGCATGCCACTAAGAAACCCTAGATCCTCATTGGCACAGTCGTCGGCGCGATTCTAGCGCCGCTACGGCTCCGGCTGCTCCCCCTCGTTGCTGCGTCTCCTCTACGTTATATACGACTTCTGTAACGACTCTTGGAGCTCCCTATTCTCAAATCCGTTGGTACACGGCGGTTTGCTGATCCGGTGGTGCTGATGTGTTGCGGCTGCTGCCTCCACAAGCTGGTCAGGGTGGTAGGTCTGGTCGGTCCCCTTCTTCTTATACTTCGACTACGTCTTGGCTACCTTCCGGTTTAGGTACATCCTTCTATGACCGGCCCTTGAGCGGATGAACTAATTTAGGTATAGTAGAATTGTGGGGACCTCATGGTTGTGATGATGATTTCCTGGACATGTGTTCTGGTGCTAGTGACAAACTATGGTTGTCTAGGGTAGGTTTGTGATTTAGTTCATGAAAGATGAACTCTGGTTCATGGTAGATGGTTTTATCTATTTCTCTTGATCAATTGCTAAAAACTGATCCTATGTATGATGCTTTTGTTTCGACAATATACTTATCCAAGAATTTGTGATGTAGTTCTTGTGTTGTTGCTATGATAAGAACTTGTTTGAATAGATTCCCTATTCTATTTAGCAATCTGATAAACAATTCCCAGCTCTGTTTGTACAAGATATGATCTATAATTAACTTGGCCCTACTCCGTCTTGTCTTCTGGATCCGAGAGTCTTCTTGTGAAATGGGATTTTAGGCATATTTTCCGGGATTTTTCCTGATAGTTGATTTTCTGCACAAAATCTAGACACCAAGGTAATTTTGCTGAAAATAGCATCAGTCTATGTTAGTTGCATCTAATTCACACAAGTTTATGAGGAGAAACACTAGCAAAAGTGTTCGGGAAAGTAGATACGTTTTGGACGTATCATGCATCCACACAAATATATCTCAAACATGGTGTGTGTGTGAAGTGCAAAAACGAATATAGCTCATTTGAGCAAGATGAATATATATAGACAACACATATAAATGATTATTTAGTGTGCAATAAATTATATGACAACACATATCTTATTTTAGTCCTGTTATGCAAGTGTAAGTGTGTGGATATTATGCTTGAGCTAATAGTTGCTTCCTAAGGTGTATATGCAGGACTTATAGTAGTTTATATACATGCTTCATTGTTGTAACTTAATCCTTGTTGATCAGAAGTGAATTTCCTGGTATATATATATTGTAGGGTGATTGTAGTTATGTTGGATGGCTGTATTTTATTTCAGGACAGGTTCCTCTAAGTTTCTGGTGATCGTATGTTCACCCAGATTTTTGTAGTATAACTCCAGATCAAATATGTTTTTTCCTAGATGGTTTGGTAGTGTTCTAGTTCTCTATGGTTGATTTGCTTACTCCTAGATAGATCTGGTTGCTGTCTAGCAACACTAGTTTTGTACAACATCCCTCTCATATCCTCTAAAACTTTCTCTTATGTATTTGTTCTTCTGAAATTCAATAGTAGCTTTGCGGATGCCTTTGAATAGACAAACAATTATATGATCATGTACAGGCATGATCTTGAGCAGGTATGTGTGTGTGTGTGTGGTTCAAGTGACCTCCCCTGATCTCCTAGAAATCCTCTAGTTGTAGATCAGTGGAATTTGGTTGCTTATACCATTGTGCACAATCATTTGTGTGGCTATCAATATTTGTGAGATATGACTAGACAAGATCAGATGTTGTACTTGTATATAGGCTCTGCCGATGTTGCTAAGGCTGAGGTTAGGATCTGTAGTAAGAACAGATACTACAATTGCCTTACAAGCTCTATGATGAGGCTAACATAGCTTTCCTATGCTAGACTGAGAGCTCCTTTTCTTTCCAAATCTTTTTCTAAAACGAATTGATAGGAACAAAGGCTATATTTGGTTATGGAGATAATCACCTGTAGTTGTGTGGAGGCTGTACTTGATAGAGATCTAGTTCAGATGCTGTTGTATCTTGATATCCTGGTTCCCTCTCCTTCTACTACTTCATCCACTACAACAGCCACAACCTGGACTTTTCCACCTTGTCCTTGCCCTTGGATGGCTCCTCGAAGCAACCATGGTTAGAGATATGGTGTTTACCTACATGAGTGATCTTGTGGTGATGAGAAGAACATGTGTTGTTCTTGGTGATGAGCTGAGAAGAACTGGTGGCTAGTGAGGATAATGAAGTGGTTAGTGTGTGTGTGTGGCTTCTTGCTAGCTACGGCTGGTTCTCTCTCTCTATTTTATGTTCTCTGGTGGTGTTGGCAGCACACCAATTGCATGTGGTGACTGTGCTTCTTGCTTTCCTGTTGCTTGATATGGATCAGATCAAGTACACCCTGATATTTCTTGGGCTTTTTACCCGTTGCCTTTTACTGTTATGGTGAACTTGCCCCATTGGCCAATGAGGTTGTACTGAGGCAATTCTTACTGATAAGAACAAGTACTAACTTGGCCCTTTACTCATATACTCAATGATGAATCTAGCAATGCAACTTATTGCCCAACTGAGAGTACTATTAACTAAAACACTCCCTTTTATTCTTTATTTGATTTTTTTCTTTTTATTTTGTTTTGCAGGGCTAAAGAAATAAAAGAGGATATGAAGATATGTAGCTAGGAAATAGTTTAGGCTTTCCTTTTATACTTCTGTAACCTTTCTTTTCTATTTGGGACAATTGTAAAATACATTGTAATATTTGTTTAGATTAATAGAGTTAATACTTTTTTCCTTTAATTCCGATTTGTACATTGTTGTTTATTCCTTTATTATAAAGGACGGTGTAATGTTTAATTTTTTTTAATTTGAGACTTGTAAATATTGTATCTTATTCTTAAATAATAATTCCATTCTTATTTCCTTATTACAATTTGATTACTATTTATCATTCCATTTACACATCCTTTTATAATTCAAATATATTAACTCAATATTCAAATCTGAATTGTCTTCCCCTCAAACCCAAAAATACAGTAGAGGTTCTGTCGCACTTGCTCGTATGCTTTCATCAGAACAAGAGAGATCCTGACACCTCACTAGGTTCTTTAGTTTGCACGAAAATTATCTAGATTTTCTATGCATGAATGCAATGCACACACCCGTGTCCTCTCTATTTCTAGGTGCTAATCCTGGGATGTTACACCCAAGCCCGAGGCGAATGGGCCTACAAGGATGGTGACTGGAAGGATATTGGAAAGAAGCCCGTTGAGTGGAAGTAGAAGGCCCAGAAGCGCACTTAGGCCAAATCGGATTAGGTCAGAACCTCCGAATCCATATCTGATTCGGTTGTAACTTGTAAACACTAGCGAGGTACCCCTATATAAACCTCCTTAGGGTTAGCTTTACGACTTATGTTCCATCATACGCCCCTTCCAAGCGACTCGCTGCCTAGCCACCGAGATCGCCACCTCTTTAACTCACTCGCCGATAATATAATCTAGCGGGAGTAGGTCTTTATCCTACGGGCGACTAAACCTGGGTAAACTCATGTGTCTCAGCCCTCATCTCGCTCTGTTGATGGCCGCCCACTCTTGCCATTAATCCTATCAATCGCTACCCCTGGTAGCGAACTATTGTGGTCATTCCCACTGTAGTGGCACCCATCGTGGGGCATGGCCGGTCTGGCCTGAGTTTTGCGACGAGACCCTATTCGCCAATCGATCGGCCGATCGCCACCGGCCATATGATCACCAGCGGCGGGATCCTCCAGATCCTCCCAGCAGCTACATCCCGGTGTCGCACCCGATCACGCATAGCAGAGTGATGCCAATCGGCACCATCAACATGTTCGTCGGCTTCACGGACGCCGTCGACCCGGCGGGAACGGTGATCATCGACAGATCGCCACCGCGCCGCGATCTACTCTCGAAGGACCAGATCCACTCCATTAGCCGCCTCGCCACTAAGTACGACTTGGCCGCCAGCAATGCGGACGGGACCGCCGCCGCCGCGGACGACGCGGCTCTCCATGACGACGCCGATTTAGTGACGCCTGCCTCCGTCACCGGATCCATCACCGCCTCTTCACGTGAGGACTCCATCACGCGAGTCTCCAATCTTGTGGATTTCGAGGACCCCTCCATCCTCGGGATCTTCGACTTCGATTCCGGATCGGAGTGCCCCGAGGACTTCCGCGCTAGAACCAATCGCTTCAACATGATCTACATGGTGGGCAGCACAAGCGCCCTGCAAGATCCCTTCTCCACGCCGATCCCGCCGACCGTGACAGCGACGGAGGTCAAAGGAGCCCGCCTATGACTGGAGGAGGCATCACATAGGGAGCATGCCGTGCGCGAGAAATTCTGCCTCGAGCAGGAAACAGCACAAGAACTATCGCTCTACCATCAACGCCGCATCAGGACCCGCCTGCACTCCAGCATATAGGGCCGCGTCCTAAACTTCAACGACAAGAGCGACCCTGCACGTGCGGCCAAGCGCGAGTTTTGCGAGAACACGTCGCCTAGCGGTAGCAACCGTCCACCACTTGGGGCACCTGCGACTGGAGCCCCACCACCACCCATAGGTCGCGCGCCTCCACTAGACCAGCCGTGGATCATCATCTCACTGCAAGCCCGCGACGCCAACGGGCTCCCGTTGTACTCCACCCTGATGGACAACATCATCGCGGGACACGCCGCAGTCGCCAACCTCGACATCCAAGGAGCGGGCACGCTGCAGGTCCAATACGCCAAGGCCCTACTTGCCAGGGCCATCGAGCAGCAAGCCACGGGAGTCGACCCACGGGGGCGGATGTACTCCCGCTTGTCGAGAAGTAGGGCGGCCTCAAGCGGTCGTCCAACTGTCACCAACACCCTCAAATGGCCACTGCCTGAGCCCCCACAGCTCCAGCCGCGGGCCGCCAACCCTGCGCTCTCAACCAACGACCCGTGACCCGCGAACAGCACGGTCACCGCCAACAGCCAACCCATCGGCGCGCGAACGCACATCGTCAACAACCAGGCCTGGCGGGCGCGCCAGCCCAATGATCTGAGGCACACCCTCACCAACTGCAGCGACCCCGAGCCAAGGGGCTCGCTTAGCTAAGTCGGGCCCTAGTGCTTTGGACCAATGATCCGAGGCAAGAAGTATCCCGCCAAGTTTAAGGCGCCCAAGGAGATCGAAAAGTATGATCCAACGTACGACCCAACGGTGTGGCTGGACATGTACTTTATGGCGATGTGAATCACTGGCCACACTGACCTGCTCGCTGCTCGCTACCTTTCCCTAATGATGGAGGGAGCGACCAGGCAATGGATCAACACCCTCCCCGCCGACAACATCGACTCATGGGAGGAGATGCGCGACACCTTTTTCAGGCACTTCCAGGGCTCCTACACCCGTGCTACCACCATCGAGGACCTGGAGCGCTACATCCAGGGACAGCGCGAGTTGACCCGCCACTGGATCCAGAGGTGGCAGGAGCTATGGATCAATGCTTCCGGCATCCACCTAGACACGACAATCCACTATTTCAAGAACATGTGCCTACGAGCCCCTGGTCGCCAAGATCAAGAGGGTCTACTAGACGCTCGACAACATCCCTGACCTCCTCGAGATCACCAAATGCTACACAGAGGAGGATCCCAACCAAGACTCCGGCGATGAGTCGGGGGGAAGACGCCATGCTAGCGGCCACGACAACGGACGATAGTGTGACATGTGCTACAGCAACACTCGCCTCACCGACAAGTGTCATGGTGATGGGCGAGTCAACTTCGTCGCCAACGCCGGCTACGGGCAACACAACCCGAAAAACTTCCGCCGTGACGGAGGAAACTACTGAGACAGCAGAAATTACCATGCCAACAACACAGCGAGGCCAAAATTCGACCCTGCCGCCCTCCTCAACTAGCCCAGTGTCTACCATAGCAGGGAGTGGAAGCCTGAACACACACCACCGCGGGCTGCCACTCTCTGAAGGAGATTGAGAAGGCAAGGCGAGAATGAGAGGATCCCAACAACAACCCTCCAAGGGACAACGGCAACGCCTGCGGATTCAGCAATGCTGTAGGCTTGCTGCACACCTTCACTAGGCTCAGCACCAAACGCGAGAAGAAGGTGCTCGCCCACGCGGTCGCCGTTAATGCGGTGACCTAGGTCGACATTCCTCGCTTCCTCAACTGGTCCGAGCAAAGCATCACCTGGAGTCGCCAAGCTCACGCGCCCAGGATCGAATATCCAGGGCGAGTCGCCCTGGTGGTTAGGCCCAAAGTGGCCGACTACTGGCTACCCAAGATGCTGATGGACGGTGGGAGCTCCATCAACATCCTTTACCTAAACACGTTCAAGAGGCTACACCTCCCAGAGTAGATGATTGAGTCGACCCTCACCAGCTTCCACGGCATCGTCCCCGGCTAGAAGGTATACCCAATCGGCAAAGTGACGCTACCAGTCACCTTTGACACTCCAGCGAACTTCTGCACCAAGCGGATCGTCTTCGAGCTGGTGAAGTTCCGCAGCCCCTACCACTGCGTTCAAGGGTGCCAGGCATTCACCAAGTTCATGGCGACCCCACACTAAGCCTACAACATGATGAAGCTCTCCGGGCCAAGCAGCATCATCAACGTCCACGGTGACCCCGACATGGCTGTGGAGTGTGAGGACAAAGGCGCCGAGCTCGCCGATGTCGTCATCACTACAGAAACCAACCATGTGGATGAGCTGGTGAAGTACGCGAGCAACATCGATAAGGACGACCCCACCATCCTAAAGAAGCCCACCTCCAGGGAACAGCTTTCGAGCCGACCACGCACACTCACACTATTGAGCTTGTCCCAAGCGACTCCAGCTAGACGGTCACCATTAGGACGAACATGAGTCCCGCATAGGAAAACACATGCATCAAGTTCATGCGTGAGAATCGCGACATCTTCGCATGGAAACCATCCTACATGCCTGGTGTCCCGAGGGATCTCGCTGAGCACAAATTGATTGCCAACCCAAAAGTGCAACCAGTAAAGCATTCGCTGCGGCCCTTCAATGAAGAGCACCGACGAGCAATCGCCGAAGAAGTATAGCGTCTACTCACTGCAGGATTCATTCGACCAATCAAGTACTCCAAGTGGCTGGCAAACCCAGTCCTGGTTCTGAAGAAGAAGAACACCTGGAGAATGTTTATTGACTACACAAACCTCAACAGCGCCTGCCGGAAGGAGGAGTTCATCCTACCACGCATCGATCAGATCATCGATTCGACCACGGGATTGGAGTCATTGTGCTTCCTCGATGCATACTCTGGTTACAACCGGATCAAAATAGTAGTCGAGAACAAGGAGAAGACGGCATTTATCATGCCATTCGGCACCTTCTGCTACACCGGCAAGACGTTCGGCCTCAAGAATGCTGGTGCAACCTATGAATGGTGCATGCAAGAGTGCCTTGTGATGACTGCAAGTGCACAGATTGTTTGTAGCTAGTTTCGAAATAACGATATCGATCCCACATGGAGTAGTAGGCGAAAGACTAAAATGCTTTTAACTATAACTAAATGAAGTACTTAAAACTTTAAGATGCAAGATAAGTAGAGTTGTTTTGGGTTTTTGGTTGAACAAGGTAATTTAAAGTAAAGCAAAACTTAATGCAGAAAGTAAGAATCGCGTGTGTAATAGAACTTTGGAACTACAATAGGGAAAAGGCGTTCTCAGGGAGTGGTGGATACACCGTTAGCAATTTAGACTAAGTAATCGAGAGTATTATAATGAATATTCTCATAGTGTGTATGTATGTGGGAGGAGCTCCATATATGGACGATTTGCCAGCAACTGCGGTACACATCATCCTCATATCCACAACAGACCCTAACCGACAACCATCGCATTACCGCGCTATTAAGCAATTTCTCCCGTGGCATGGACATGGCTTGATGAGTTCTCCTTGGTTCCCCAAGTTAGTACGTAAGGTATGCCAACAGCCTTAAAGTCACAGTAAGCGCTATCATCCCTGCGTCTACTAACAAGTAATCCCCTCCATCGAGTCCCCATAAAAGGCAAATATTAAGGAGGTGCACTTCTCCCTAATATCAAGATGAAGACAATTAACACGTACACATAATGATGTATAACATAATAATCTCTATATCATATCAATCATATGCTAGGGTTTCTCCATCTCCCAAGAACTAGAGATCTACTTAGACATGGAGGCAATTAACATCATGGCAATGGTAATGGAAACAATCATAGATGAATAGTACTTGTATAAATCCACAACGATTATAGGAATTACAACAAGATCTAGACAAGATATAGATGGGATGGATGAAGATGGTGTTGATGCATCGGTGGTTGATGAAGATCGATGCCTTAGCCTCCCGGATCTGCGCTGGGCGAAGATGGATCCCTTGTGGATGAGTTCCCCCTCTAGATGACTTCCGGAGGTGAGGTTTTCGCGATTTCTAGGTGTTCTGTATGTCGTCTCCCCGAACCAACTGCACAGGGTGAAACTATTTGACGAGGCGGAGGCGGCGCCAACTATACGACCGGAGCTATACAGGCAGAAGTGTTGCTCCCGCCATATAGTTGGTCGTTGGGCTCTCTGCCTCCCTTGTTCGCTTCTGGTTTTCTTCTGCTTTATTAATATTTCCCAAATAAGCAATTTACGTTGTTTTTGACTCCTTTTCTCCACAGTACAACTGCTTCAATAATTGTATCCATTGGATCCATCATCTGTCCTGATCCTGGTGATAACAGACATAAAATGTGCATGCGAGCGCCGTAAAATACCAAGATCCTACATCTACAATGCAAAATAATAATGTAAAACATGATGCAAATATGCACTCATCAACTTCCCCAAGCTTAGACTCTTGCTTGTCCCGAGCAAGTTTTTAGCTTAATGGATGTGATCATCATATTCATGAAGCTGAGTCGATAAGATAAATGAGGCAATTGCATCATGTGTTTATCATGTATGATACAGGGGATAAATTCATGAATAGTACCTTACTCGAACCATATGAATAGTATTGGAAGGCTTCCACACATTAGTTATTAACAGTTCATAAAAGATGAATCTCAACATAATGTAAAAGTATCTGGTTCAACCGAATGAGCTAACGAGGTAGTCCTAAGTGTTTTAGGATCAACGTATTCACTTGGGATTCAAAATCTCAAAAGTGTCTCTTTGTCATACTACAATACAGTGGTATATGCCTATTTGCTCTTTGCACATTCGCTCTTTTTCTTTTCTTTTGCATATATGCTCACACTTTTGTTTTAAGTGTTGTGCAAAGGAGCTAGCCATATATTACACCTTATGTAGGAATTCAAAGTTCAACGATCTCAATTATAAAATTCCAACCGTATATGAAGCATTCTTATGACTTGAGATTCTTCCACGACCTGTTCTCACGGTATATGAAGCATTCTTATGACTTTCATTTTCCTTTGTTCACGGTTTTCTTTTTCAATTTAATTGTATAGATAATTTTCCTTTATGAATCAAACCGTACTCTTACAACATATTGACAAAATTATCTTTATGTGTTCCATTAATCCCAATGGCATGGAAGACTCCTATTGCTATCATCAAGTCCAAGTAAAATCATACTCAAGCCTTTCATATATCAATACAGCAAACACAAACTCAATATTGCTCCATATATAATAATAAACTCGGAATTTCATAAAAGGGATCGACTATTCCTGAAGGGTAATTCTAATGATGCAAACTTTATTTATAGTTTGAACTAATGCAAAAACTGCAATATAAAACTTGTAAGAAATATTACAAGGTCTTTAAAGATCTCCCCAAGCTTGGAATCAAGCCAGGAGGGATCAATTAACTCCTTGTCGGTACCTATTTCTCCTCTTGGGTGGATAGAGCGTCGCCTTCTTCTTTTACGTTGCCCGCTTTAACTCAAAGACAGTTTTAATCAAGAAACCAACTCTACCATCGATTGCATTGACCTTCTTCTCAAGGTCTTTGCTCATCATCCAATAGGAGTATCCCTTCTCCAATTTGTTCAACGCATGCCTTAGAAGCCTGTTCTAACTCACATATCTTATCATGAATCTCATCTTGCCGCACCTTCTTAGGTTTAAGAGGTGATGGACCAAGAGGAGGTTTATAATAGGATCCAATGTTGTAACGATAAGGATTAGGGAGGTACTCATCCTTGTTCCTTCCCCGCTCAGCTTGTCTCATCATCTCCATCCTCTGTGGGAACAGGTCCTCCCAATTTGGGAGAGGCTTGATCTCCAGGCTGGATGATGATGACGATCCTTTAGGTTCTGCTTCCTCGATCCTATTCATGGGCTTCTCATCTTTCTTCTTCTAGATCTGGTTGACGTGGAAGGGCTGCCTGGCTTCACTGCACGGATGTTGTTAAAGCGGCCTGCATAGGGATGTCAAAGATCTTTCGAGTCTAGATGCTGTAGCTCTGCGAAAACTTAATGAAAAAGGTTAGATACGATCAGCTTTAAAAGTAGGGGTCAAAATCCCTAGCCGGCTTGTGTAACGAGCAACTATACGGGCGCAACCCGTATAGTTCCCGCCGTATAGTTGTGAACCGACTATAGATTAGACCTACGGCAGAACCTAACTATACGGCCGTAACTATACGGGCGGAATTTTTAATTCTGGCCGTATAATTGGTCGTTAAACTCTCTATTTTCTGGATAATTTTTTGGAGAAGGGTCGACAACTATACGACCGCGACTATACGGGCGAAAATTTTAATTCTGGCCGTATAGTTGGTCGTTAAACTCTCAGTATTCCAGAAATTATTTTGTCAAAGGTGTAGAGAACTATACGGACGAAATTTTTAATTTCGGCTGTATAGTTGGTCATTAAACTCTCAGCACCTTTTGTGGATGGAAGCGTTGACGTTGGAACAACTATACGACCGGAACTATACGGCTGGAAATTTTATTCCCGCCGTATAATTGGTCGTTAAACCTTCTGTGTCCACCAAATATTTTCTGCTTCTCTAAGTATTCTTTATTAATCTGTAACTTAACGAAATATCGAGCTTTGACAGAGAAATGTCAGCTTAGACTTTCGACCAATTTTGGCATCATCAATCTTCCTTCTTCTTTGCTAGAGCATGAATCGTTCTCATTAAAAACAATACTCAAACTAGGCTTTAACTGAAAATTTAAAAACTTAGCCAACCTTTATTTCACATGGGTTGCCTCCCATGAAGCGCTCTTTTATGGTTAATAGCTTGACCGTAGTAACTCATTCCGTCTTGAGTCCATTCTTTTTGTAATTGTCGTTCTTTGTATATTTTTGCTTTATCACTTCTTTGGGGGTTCTCAACTCTATAGTGATTGCACTTATATCTTCTTTCACCTGATAATGCTTCAAGCATTGTCCATTTACCACCCATGCAAGAGAGGGTGTTTTTCCTTGGAGCTTCATTGCTCCCGACGAATAGGCTTCTTCAACTACATATGGACCTTCCCACTTCGATCTGAGTTTTCCTAGAAACAACTTAAGACAAGAATTATAGAGCAACACTTTGTCTCCACTTTTAAAAGTTTTATTCTCTATTTTTCTATCATGCCAACAACCTAGCATTCTCATAGGCTTCACTTCTAAAATCATCTAAAGCATGCATATCTAATAAACGCTTTTCCCCTGCTACTTTGAGATCATAATTTAGATTCTTGATTTCCCAAAAAGCTTGGTGTTCTAGTTCTAATGGTAAATGGCATGCCTTACCATACACCATCTTATAAGGTGTCATACCCATTGGATTTTTAAACGCAGTACGGTATGCCCATAGGGTGTCATTTAACTTGTATGACCAATCTTTTCTTGATTTGTCCACCGTCTTCTCGAGTATGGTCTTCAGTTCTCTATTTGAGAGTTCCACTTGACCACTTGTTTGGGGATGATATGGTGAAGCAACACGGTGAGTTACTCCATACTTGCTGAGAATTTTCCTGAAAGTCCCTTTCATAAAATGAGAACCACCGTTAGTAATTAAAAATCTAGGAACTCCAAACCTGGGGAATATGACATCCTTGATCATCTTCACTGAGGTAGCTGCATCTGCATGATTTGTTGGGATAGCTTCAACCCACTTAGTAACATAGTCAACAACAACAAGAATATGAGTATAACCATTTGACTCTATAAATGGCCCCATGTAATCCATTCCCCATACATCAAAGGGTTCAATTATTAGACTATAATTCATCGCCATTTCTTGTCTCCTACCTATATTACCTCTTCTTTGGCAAGCATCACAGTATTCCACATGCCTGTGTGCATCCTTGAGCAAGGTGGGACAATAGAATCCGGATTGAAGTACCTTTGCATCAGTCCTTTTACCTACATGATGCCCTCCATATGGACTATCATGACAAGCCTTCAATATCGCATTCATTTCGTGATTAGGAACACACTTCGGAATCATTCCATCAAGTCCATGACGATATATATACGAATCATCCCAAAAGTAATATTTAAGATCATTAAAGAATTTCATTCTTTGATTTCTTCACATACCGGGAGGTAAATTTTTTGTTGCTAGATAGTTAGCATAATCTGCATACCATGGATCAGCAATTTCTACCTTTGCTAAATATTCTCCCGAAAATGATTCATTAATAGGTATGGGGTCATTAATTATTCCCTCCATCCTAGAGAGATGAACTGCTACCGGATTATCCTTACCCCTCCTATCTACTATTTGCAAATCATATTCTTGTAGTAATAAAACCCACCTAATCAACCTAGGCTTAACATCCTTTTTAACAAGTAGGTGACGCAAAGCTTGGTGATCCATATGAATCATTACCTTAGAATTAATTATGTAAGATCTAAATTTGTCACAAGCAAAAGTTATAGCTAGAAACTCTTTTTCTGTAGTAGCATAGTGTTTCTGAATCTTATTAAGAGGTCTACTAGCGTAATAAATAACATTCAAATTCTTTCCATCTTGCTGTCCCAACACAACCCCTAAAGCATAATCACTAGCATCACACATAATTTCGAAAGGTTCATCCCACTTTGGAGGTTGCATAATAGGTGCTATAACTAGTTTATCTTTAAGGTTCTCAAAAGTTGCAATGCAGTCATGGTCTAAATAGAATGGAGTTTCTTTATCAAGAAGATTGGTAAGGGGCATGTCCCAGAAACATTTTTAAATATTTAATGTCCTAAGGTATTGGGAGATTTTCTATAGAATTTATATTAGTTTTATCTATTTCTATTCCCTTCTCCGAAACTTTGTGCCCGAAAACTTTACCTTCTCTTTTCATGAAACGAGATTGTTCCCAATTCAAAACCAAGTTCGATTGCCAACATCTCTGCAAAACTTGGTTAAGATTATAGAGACAATTATCAAAAGTTGTTCCACAAACGACAAAATCGTTTGTTAGGACTTTCATAGTCTTCTCAACAAAATCATCAAAAATCTTTAGAACACATTCCTGAAAAGTTGTTGCTGCATTACATAAGCCAAATGGAATTAATCTATAAGCATATGTGCCATAAGGACAAGTAAAAGTTGTTTTCTCTTGATCTTCCGGTTGTATGGCAATTTGAGAATATCCAGAATAACCATCAAGAAAAAAAATAAGAATTATTACTAAGTCTTTCTAGAATTTTATCCATGAATGGTATAGGTTTATGATTATTTTGTGTCTCACGGTTTAGTTTCCTAAATTCAATGCACATACGATATCCTACAATTGGTCTCATAGGAACTAACTCACCTTCCTCATTCATAGCAGCATCAAGAGCACCTTGTATTGGTATGCGAGCTGGGCTAACCACTTACTATCAGAAATTGGATATATTATGCCAGCATCAAGTAAGCGTATAACTTATTTTCTTACTACTTCCTTCATCTTAGGATTAAGCCTTCTTTGCGTATCTACTACGGGTTCAGCATCATCAAGCATGGTTATCTTATGTGTTACAATGGATGGATCTATTCTTTTAATATCACTCAATGTATATCCAAAGGCTTCACGATGCTTAACCAAAACTAAAATGAGTGTATTCATTTCATTTTCTAATAGATTCTTGCTAATAATAATAGGACATTTATTTTCATTATCTAAAAACTCATACCCCATATTATCTGGAAGTTTTTTCAATTCTATTGGTGGAGGTTCTTCATCTCCTGTTCTTACCAATTCTTCAGTCATGTGGATTTTGTGCTTCCGGAATTGAATCAAGGTAATCATCCATGTCTTCTTTCTTCTCATCATCTAGTGCTTCTTCCCAATTAATCAAGCTCCTTTCTAATTCATCTTGTGGAGTACTGAAATGAATTGCCGCTAGCTCGGCAATCGTCTTTTCTCCTTGATATCCTCCACTTCATATGGCCTCTTTTTTAGTTTGGCGAAGTGGCATGTCATTTCCTCTTCTCCAAACTTCAGTGAAATGGTTTCCTTATGATTATCCACTCGAGCTTTGGTGATGGAAATAAAAGGCCCACCTAAAAGAATAGGGCAAAAAGAATCTGGAGGCATATCAACAATATGAAAATCAAGGGGGTACATGAGCGAGCCAATAAAGACATAGATATTTCTGATTACCCCTTCTTTATATTGGTTCTATTAGACAATTTAATAATAGTGTCTACCGGTTCAACATATGGATTATTTAAGTTGTTGCGAAGTTCTTCATAAAGTGATGACGACATAATATTTATGGTGGAAATTGGTTCGCAAGTTCCATATAAGAAAGTTTCTCCACAATATATAGGGGTCATAGGTTTTGAAGTTTCGTTACCTCGAACCTTACCTTGGATGAATTCCGAAGTTTCACGGTCTAACATAACCACTTCATCCTCCACTATTCATGCATCCATAAGGTCTTTTATTATAACATTATTTATATTTGTAGCTTCGGAATTCCTTTCTGGTTTCTTCAGTCTCTTCTTTATTTCTTCTTCCTCTCTTTGTCTTTTTTCAAAGATTCCATGTATAGGTATCGAGGAGAACTCTTCCATTAGTGCTCTTGCACGCTTATTTACTTCGAGTGGTTTACGATGTTCCCATTCTATAGGTACCTACAAATGCCCTGCATAATTGTCAATAATTTTATTTGCTGAGTAAGAATCAATACCGAGGGTTTTAATCATTGTATCTGTCTTCTCATCTATAGGGAAATCGTTAATGCAAGCATATTCTGAAAAACTATTTGTAATATTTTCCTTATCTTTAGGATTTTTAGTTGCTTCTTTCATTTTTATTATTAGATTCCAAGCCTCATCATAGGTATAAGATAGAAAACTGCCATTTGAAGCAGTGTCTAGATTCATCCTATTTTCAATATTTAGCCCTCCATAAAATGTATGGGTGATTAACAAATCAGGCAAACGATGATGGGGGCAATTATCTAGGTAACTTTTATACCTTAGATATCCTTCATATAAGCCTTCACTAGGATTATTTTTGAAACTGGTAATAATACCTCTCATCCTATGAGTTTTGCTTTCAAAATAATATTTTGATAGGAACTTAGTTGTCAATTCCTCCCAAGTCCTTGGTGCTTCTACACAAAAAGATCTGTACCAGTCGCAAATATTATTAGAGAGAGTTTTTCTAAACAACTGGATTTTAACCATATCAAGATTACAGTCGTAAAAAATAAAGGAACTGAGAATGTCTTCAAAGAATTGTAAGTGTCCATATGGACTTTCTTCATTGGTTCCTGCAAATTTCTTAGAATATAATAATTTGAATAATAAAGGATGGATCTCGACTCCATCTGGATTTATGCTTTTGTTGACAGTTATAAAAGCGTCCATGGGCGAACCCATTTTCCTTACTGCCTCAAGCTGGTTTAAATGCTGAGTATTGTCCATTGTTGTGGTCGTGCAACTCAAGTAAAAATTAGTACAATGAAATTAAATAACTAAAAGTAAAGTGACTTATAGCGCCAAGCTCCCCGGCAATGGCGCCAGAAAATAGCTTGATGACTGCAAGTGCACAGATCGTTTGTAGCTATTTTCAAAATAAAGATATCGATCCCAAAGGAAGTAGTAGGCAAAAGACTAAAAGGCTTTTAACTATAACTAAATGAAGTACTTAGGAAATAACTCTAAGATACAATATAAGTAGAGTTGTTTTTGGGTTTTGGTTTGAACAAGGTAATTTAAAGTAAAGCAAAACTTAATGCAGAAAGTAAGAATCGCGTGTGTAATAGAACTTTGGAACTACAATAGGGAAAAGGCGTTCTCAGGGAGTGGTGGATACACCGTTAGCAATTTAGACTAAGTAATCGAGAGTATTATAACGAATATTCTCATAGTGTGTATGTATGTGGGAGGAGCTCCATATATGGACGATTTGCCAGCAACCGCTGCACACATCATCCTCATAACCACAACATGCAGTAACTGATAACCATCGCATTACTGCGCTATTAAGGGATTTCTCCCATGGCATGGACATGGCTTGATGAGGTCTCCTTGGTTCCCCAAGTTAGTACGTAAGGTATGACAATAGCCTTAAAGTCAAAGTAAGCGCTATCATCCCTCTGTCTACTAACAAGTAATCCCCTCCATCAAGTCCCCATAAGAGGCAAATATTAAGGAGGTGCACTTCACCCTAATATCAAGATGAAAACAATTAACACGTACACATAATGATTTATAACATAATAATCTCTATCTCATCTCAGTCATATGCTAGGGTTTCTCCATCTCCCCAAGAACTAGAGATCTACTCAGACATGGAGGCAATTAACATCATGGCAATGGTAATGGAAACAATCATAGATGAATAGTACTTGTATAAATCCACAACGAGTATAGGAACTACAAGAAGATCTATACAAGATGTAGATGGGATGGCTGAAGATGGTGTTGATGTAGCAGTGGTTGATGAAGATCGATGCCTTAGCCTTCCGGATCTGTGCAGGGCGAAGATGGATGCCTTGTGGATGAGTTCCCCCTCCAGATGCCTTCCGAAGGTGAGGTTTTCACGATTTCTAGGTGTTATGTATGTCGTCTCCCCGAACCAATTTCATGGGGTGAAACTATTTGACAAGGCAGAGGCGCTGCCAACTATACGACCGGAGCTATACGGGCGGAAGAGTTGCTCCCGCTGGATAGTTGGTCGTTGGGCTCTCTGCCTCCCTTGTTCGCTTTTGGTTTTCTTCTGGTATTATTAATATTTCCCAAATAAGCGATTTACGTTGTTTTTGACTCCTTTTCTCCACATTACAACTACTTCAATAATTATATCCATTGGATCCATCATCTGTCCTGATCCTGGTGAAAATAGACATAAAATATGCATGCGAGCGCCATAAAATACGAAGATCCTACATCTACAATGCAAAAGAATAATGTAAAACATGATGCAAATATGCACCCATCACCTTGTGAGTCAAATTGGCCACAACATCCACATCTACATCAACGACATGGTGGTAAAATCCACTCGCCAGAGCGACCTGCTCGCCGACCTGGCCGAGACCTTCGCAAATCTACGGAGGTACAAGATCAAGCTCAACCCAGGGAAGTGCACCTTCGGAGTGCCCACCGGACAGCTCCTGGGGTACGTGGTCTCCAAGCAAGGCATTGAGGCAAACCCCACCAAGATCGACACCATCGCACGACACGGGAAACCCGAGTGCCTGTGCGACGTCCAGAAATTGGTCGGGTGAGTCGCGGCTCTTAGTCGCTTCATCCCCCGTCTTGGCGAGAAGGCGATGCCCCTCTACTGCCTGATGCGCAAGAACCACACGTTCCAATGGGACGAAGAAGCGGACAATGCGCTTAAAGCGCTCAATGAAGTGCTGCTCGTGGCACCACTACTCACCGCCCTAGTCGACGAAGAGCCAATGCTCTACATCGCGGACTCCGCTCGAGTTGTCAGCGCCATGATGGTTGTCGAGCGACGAGAAGAGGGCAAGGAATGCCATGTACAATGCCCGGTCTACTACATCAGCGAGGTCCTGACGGACTCAAGGCAGCACTACCCGCAGTACCAGAAACTGGTTTATGCGGTCTTCAGAGCGCAACGATGACTCCTGCACTACTTCTAGGAGCACCCCATCACGGCTGTCTCCTCCGCGCCACTGCAGGACATCATTCGCAACCGTGAGGCAACTGGGCGAGTCGCTAAGTGAACCTTCAAAATCGGCATCCCCAACATCAAGTACGAGCCATGCAAGGAGATCAAGTCACAAGCCTTGGCTGATTTCCTCACCGACTGGGAAGAAGCACAGCAGCCAGAGAAGCTGCCCTATCTCCACTACTGGTCGCTCCACTTCGACGGGTCCAAAAATGCAGATGGCATGGGGTCTAGGATCGTACTCACCTCCCCAAAGGCGACAAACTCCGCTATGTGCTACACCTCGACTTCACGCCCTGCACCAACAACATGGCCGAACATGAGGCCCTCCTCCACGGCATGCGGGCTACCAAGTAGATGAACATCAATCGCCTACGGTGCTACGGCGACTCTGACCTAGTCGCCGCACAAGTCACTGGGACCTGCGATGCCGTCTCACCCACCATGATAGCATACCGCCAAGCGGTGGACCAGTTGGGAGGCCACTTCAGTGGTTATTCCATCAAGTGGATCGACAGGTGCAAGAACAAGGAGGAAGACTCTCTCCCCCGCATTAGATCGGCCCGCCAAACACCAGCTGCGGGCGTCTTCCTCGACATCATCCACAAGCCTTCGGTCTCCCCGCCCAAGGAAATTGACATCGGGATACCCCTGTAGCCCGAGCCCGGTCTGGGCGCCATGATCATGAAGCCCAGCGACTGAACCGCACCATACATTGCCGTCCTCGAGCACAAGGTCCTGCCCACCGACGAGACGGAGGCGCGAATGATTGTGCGCTGCTACAAATCCTTCGTCATCATCAACGGCGAGCTTCACAAATGCAGTGTGACTGGCGTATTCTAGCGTTGTGTACAACCAGAAGAAGGTCGCAAGATACTCCAAGACATCCACGCCGGCGAGTATGGCCATGACACCGACGCCAGGTCGCTAGTCGCCAAGGCCATGCGACACGGCTTCTACTGGCTAACAGCACACACCGACGCCGTTGAGCTCCACTTTGACGGGTCCAAAAATGCGGATGGTGCGGGGGCTGGGATTGTACTCACCTCCCCAAAGGCGACAAACTCCACTACGTGCTACACCTCGACTTCACGCCCTGCACCAACAACATGGCCGAACATGAGGCCCTCCTCCACGGCATGCGGGCTGCCAAGGAGATGAACATCAATCTCCTATGGTGCTACGGCAACTCCGATCTAGTCGCCGCACAAGTCACCGGGACGTGCGACGCTGTCTCCCCCACCATGATAGCATACCGCCAAGCGGTGGACCAGATGGGAGGCCACATTAGCGGTTATTCCATCGAGTGGATCGACAGGCGCAAGAACGAGGAGGTCGACGCTCTCTCCCGCATCAGATCGGCCCGCCAAACGCCACCTGCAGGCGTCTTCCTCGACATCATCCATAAGCCGTCAGTCTCCCCGCCCAAGGAAATTGACATCAGGATACCCCTGTAGCCCGAGCCCGCTCTGGTCGCCATGATCACGAAGCCCAGCGACTGGACCGCACCATACATTGCCGTCCTCGAGCACAAGGTCCTGCCCACCGACGAGACGGAGGCGCGAATGATCTTGCGCTGCTGCAAATCCGTTGTCATCATCAACGGCGAGCTTCACAAATGCAGCGTGACTAGCGTATTCTAGCGCTACATACATCCATAAGAAGGTCGCAAGATACTCCAAGACATACACGCCGGCGACTATGGCCATCACGCCGATGCTAGGTCGCTAGTCGCCAAGGCCATGCGACATGGGTTCTACTAGGTAACAGCGCACACCAACGTCGTCGACATCATCCAATGATGCGTCGGGTGCTAGAAGTATGCCAACCAGACACAGATGCCTAGTTCGGCACTCAAGACCATCCCCATCACCTGGCCATACGCCGTATGGGGCATAGACATGGTCGACCCATTCAAGAAGGCCCCGTATGGCTTCACCCACCTCCCGGTCGCAGTCGACAAGTTCACCAAGTGGGCCGAGGCCAAGCCGATCAAGAAATGCGACGGTAAGACCGCTACCAAGTTCCTCCACAAGCTCATCTATCGGTACGGGTACCCGCACAACTTCATAACGGACAACGGCACCAACTTCGCCAAAGGTGCCATGGCGGATTTCTATGAGGAGCACGGCATACGGCTCGACCTTGCCTCAGTCGCCCACCCGGAGTCAAATGGCCAAGCAGAGCACGCCAACCAAAGCGTCCTCCACGGCCTCAAGACACGACTTCAGGTGCCCCTCAAGCAAACCCCTGGATGCTGGTTCGAAGAGATCCCCTCCGTGATATGGAGCATTCGCAGCTCTGTCAACCGCTCCACGGGATGGTGTACGGTGCTGAGGCGGTCATGCCAACCGACCTAGAACACGACTCACCTCGGGTCATCAACTATGCAGAAGTAGACAATGAGATCGCCCACCAGGACGGAATTGACCAACTTGATGAAGCACGCGACCTCGCCCACTCTCGCACCACCATCTACCAGCAGGGACACCGCCGCTACCATAGCCACCGAGTCCAGACCCACACCTTCCAGGAGGGCGACCTGGTCCTGCGACTGGTCCAGGACAAGAAGGGCATGCACAAACTCTTCCCCCATGGGAGGGGCGGTTCTCCATAGGGCGAGTCCTCGACAACGACGCCTATTACCTCATCGACGTATGAGGCGACGACCAGCTAGAAGTCGGGCGGCCATGGAATGTAAACCTCCTCCGAAAGATCTATACATAGAACTCGACAATGTACTTAGCTGCTATATAATGAAATAAAATCGAACCACACAAATTGTGTCTACTCGCCATCTCCTTGTGCCAATCGCACTCATATATTCAGCAATACGCTACCTCCGGAAGTCAAACCTTGGTCGAGCGACCAACACGGCTAAGTAGTGCGGCCCAAGGGCACCGAAAATGTTTGGGCCTTGCATCAGCCACGAAAACGCCACCCCGGCGTCACCATCAGAGTTACCTTGCTCGACTGGCCTACTGGGCCAAGACAACCGAACACGCTTCCCACAGCAAACCCGTCCTCCCCACCCCCGTGCACGCTGACTCGAAAGGTGAAGTACCACGCTCGGGGACTCGCCACACGCATCCCTCACAGTAACTCCCCAGCATTAGGATCCAACAAAGGATATAAATAAGAATCGAAGTTTGTGCATGCATGCATCTGTAAAATCAGGGTAAATTTTTCGCCAAACAAAAACCTAAAGGGATCAGAGTTTCTTTCACTAACTAGGGGTAGGAATAGCTCTTGTTAGTGATTGCTATGAATTCTGACATGACCTTTAGGAATTATTAAATTTTGGGGAAGTTATTACAAATTCAAATTTGAAATTTAAATCAATTTGAAAGGATTTGAAAATTAGGAGTTAGTAATATTGAAATGTTTCCCAAAATATATTATTAACATTGCTTGAACCTGGTACTGCCCCTATCTCCAAGCGGCCTTATAAAATGGGTCCTGCTGAGTTGGCTGAACTCAAATGTCAGCTTGATGAAAATGCTTGGTTTTATCCACTTTCTTGTGTTTTTTTCCAACTTTGGAGTACTTTTCATATGATTTCTTGGACTAACCTATTAACAAGAGCCATAGTGCCAGCTGCCTGTTTTCTGCTGTTTTTGGTTCCAAGAAAGTCAGAAAATGAATATTCTCGGAATTGGACGGGACAAAAGCCAAAGTGCCTATTTTTCCGGAAGTCATCAAGTGCCAGAATATGAGACGGAGAGGGGCCAGGGGGCCACCACACCACCTGGCCACGCGCCAGGGGGTGGTGTGGCCGCTCCCGGCACCCCCTCGGCCTCTCCTTCCGCCTATATATTGCCCTCGGGACGAAAACCCTAAGGGCCCGATCAAAAATCCACGAAAGAGTCTGTAGCCGCTGTCATCTCCATCCCTAGATCGGGAGGGATCTGAAGCTCTTCCCGACACCCTGCCAGAGAGGGGAATTCACCCTGGAGGCCTTCTTCATCACCATGCAAGCCTCCGGTGTGATGCGTGAGTAGTTCATCCTTGGACTACGGATCCATGTAGTAGCTAGATGGCTGGTTCTCCTCCTTTGTGCTTTCATGTTTAGATCTTTTGAGCTCCGTTCATGATCAAGATCATCTATTTGTAATTCTGCATGTTGTGTTTGCGGGGATCCGATGGATATTGAGATGCTATTTCAGATTGATTATTGATTCTATCATGTCTTTGTTATTTGTGATCTTGCATGCTTTCCGTTGTTAGTATCTATCTTGGCCAAGTAGATGCTAGCAACTCCAAGAGTTAGTATTTATGCTCGATAGTGGGTTCATGCCTCTAGTAATCTGGGGAAGTGACAGAAATCTCTAAGGTACTAGATGTGCTGTTGCTACTAGGGAGAAAACAACAATCCTTTGTTCATAGAACAATCGTATTGTTTACTTTACACGCAGTTCATAAAGCAATAATCTGTTGCTTGCAACTTAATACTGGAGGGGGTTCGGATGATAACCTGAAGGTGGATTATTAGTCATAGATGCAGTTGGATGGCGGTCTATGTATTATGTTGTAATGCCCGATCAAGTTCCAAAGGAGTCAAGATGATTAGTATATGCATGTATTTCTTTCTCGGTGTCTGTCAATTGCCCCGATGTAATTTGTTCACCCAACATGTTATCTATCTAAGGAGAGCCACCTCTAGTGAACTATGGATCCCGGTCCTTTTTCTTTACATACAATCTACAACTGTGTACTGATTTGTGTTTACTTTCTGCAAACTTTTACTTCTTTCCATTTGATACGTTTAATCCTTTGTTTTCTGCAAAACACGGTGAGATTGACAACCTCATCGCAAGTTGGGGACAATGTTCTGAGGTTGTGTTGTGCATGTCTCCATGTTGCTACTAGCACCGGTAGTGCGCCCTGCCAAAGCTCAGCTAGTAACACGTTTGGGGTGTTTCCTTTCTCCTACTGGTTCGATTAAACCTTGGTTTCATAATTGAGGGAAACTTGCTGCTGTGCTCATCATACCTTCCTCTTGGGGTTCCCAACGAGCTCTACATCAACACCGCCATCAAGCAATTTTCTGGGCGCCGTGCATTGAGCCATCAAGACACTTGCAATATACCAAGTTTGGTATTTTTACTTGCAACTACGTCACACATAATAAGACACCACACGAAGGATTTGCATTGATCGGACCGTTTTTTAATTTTTTATGCCCGTTTCAAACTATGGTCAAAACGGCGGGCATGAAGGTTCTTAGCTCGGGGCTGAGCCTCGCTAAACATGCATTGGATCTATGAAGAAACATGATATTGTGAGTCTAAAAATATGTTTTTCAAAAAATAATGGGCATCAGATCATGTACCTATAGTTCAAATGGGACCCACTTCCTACCGATTCGGTAGGAATTTGTCTTTTTCGCCAGGGATGGACAAATACGTTTGAGATCTCCTGGTTGTGACATTTTCAATGTAAGGTGTTCTAGTATTTTTGAAAAAAGGGGTGGCAGCATTTTGAAAAATTCATTTGGTGATAGCTTCACAAAACTCCCCGTTTTTGGCACTTCAAAAATAAAAAATGGCTTTTCCATGCGACGAAAAGGAAAACTTTCATCAAAAACATTGTTTGCCATTCAAAGATACACATGTGTGCAACATATCATATCTATGCGACGATTTTCGGTATGCACTCCGGAGTTAGCGACAGTTTGGTGAAAAAACCCTATGAAATCATCTGCAACCAATCAAATTACAGGAAACAACCACCTGTGGATTCCCCATCTCATCCTAATCTGGACCGTTGAAGCACATCCAACGGCCACCGAAGAAGCACACGTCGCCCACCAACCTACCTCCACCTCCACCATCCCCATTCTCTCCCAACCGCATCGCCCTCTCCCGAAACCCTAGCGGCGCCTGAACCCTAGCGTGCCCCGAGCCAGATCCGCCGCCAGCCACGCCTCCCACCCCAGAGCCCCCTCCTATGGCTCGATGTGCGCCACCACGACGTGGTCTTCACAACCAAGCAAGCATCCACCCTCTGATTCCTCTACCTTTCCATCTTTGATTCCCCATCCAGTAGCCGTAGTAGAGAAAAATCTCACTCGATCCACCACCAAGCGACCAATACATGGCTCTCTGCGTGCTCGACACCACCAAGCATGCTGTGGAGTACGTCCGCTCCGAGGATCTGCAGCCCGTGGCTGGGCCCAAGGTGCGGGCCGTCGGCCTGGTTGTGGAGATCGAGTCCAAGGGCTGCGTGAAGGTCTACGAGGCGCTCAACAACACGTGCCGCCTCGCAATCCGCCACCCGCGCTCCTCGCCCCGCTCGCCTAGCACCAATACCTCTCTGCTCTCCTCCCGAACACCACCCATGGTGACCTAGCTAGAATACGCGCCACTGGAAGGCCTGTAGGGAAGGGTTTCCAAGGGATCTTGCGGATGCGGATGGCATGGATGGCATCCACGGGAACCCTTGTCAAGCTGGCGGTGGTCAGCGGCGCGGTCTGGCACGGTCTTGTGGTTGCTAGCAGTGGTTGGCGGCACGGTCTAGCACTGTCTGGCTGTGGTCAAGCTCTCTCCCCTCCTCCACTGTGTCTCGCCCCTCATCCCGGCCTCCAGGGTCGCGACGTGCTCCGTGCAGTTGGTCAATCTCATTCTCTTGCATCTCGTCCGTGCTTGTAGGTTTCTAGGAGCCGCTCGTGCGTGGAGCCAGGATGGAGGCGGTCGGCACGCGCCTGTGGCCTGGATCTCGCCGTCGGGGCGTATGCGTGAGGTGAGGACATACCCCTGTTCTCCTGTATCCATGCCCTGTTCTCTACTGCCACCAGAGACACTGAAATGCAAGCTTAAACTCCACTGAAATGCCCTGTTCTCCGTGCCCAAGACTTCTCATTCAGACGATAATACACCTATTGGTGTCACGGCCTCTATTACTATCAAGAAATGCTGCTGCAAATTGTTCTAGTCTCGAGACTCGAGACCAGTGTAAATGTTGAATGCAAGCATTAATGTAGTTTACCACTACTGTTGTTTCTTGCTGATCTATGAATAGTATGTTGATGTAAGCATCACTGCTATTTAGTGTTTAGTAGCACTGTTGTTTCATGTTGATCCATGGTTATTATGTTGGATATAAGCATCACCATTGTTTCTTGTTGTTTTGTACAACCACAATGATCTAAGATTAGTGTGTTAAATGTATGCACCGCTGCTGCTTGTTGCTGTTTATTAGCAATGTTCTAAGTTTAATATGATGAATGTAAGCACCACTGCTGTTTAGTAGCACAAATGTGACCTTTATACCATGTTTCTTGTAACTAAAAAGCTTTACACTAGAACAATTTCATGAATGCGCATAATTGGTTTCTATTTGAAAAGGAAAACATGGTCCTTGTTTTGTAGGAACAGTTTCGTATACTCCTTGTTTTTAATATGTCCCTGTGTATAGACGCTTGGTTGGTTTTTTTTTCATTAAAAAACTAAACAAAACAGAATGGAAGAATAACAAAGCTTAATGTTTCTCTTACAAAATTAAAGGGGGGCAATTATACATACTAGAACTAGTGCTCATTTGCATAAGTTGAGATGAATATGTTGTGATCATTGATAGTACTAGCCTGATATAACTATGTAGATTACTTGATTTCATATGTGATGCTGAAGCAGCAACATCCTTGATGCTTACTGACAGCTACTTTGCTTGGATGTTCTCATAGGTTGACCTAGTTCTGCTGTGGCGTGAGGTCAAGGGTGGAGGAATTCGCGGGGCTCGAGGCGCGCTGGCCAGCCTCTGCTTGACTCTTCCGAAGCTCGCGCTTTGGCCATGTTCGCTTAACTTCCGGAGGTGAGTTGATTACCAACCTGTTCACCAATCTGAGCCTCTAAACCTTCTCATTCTCTTACTTTTTGAGATGCTTTGTATGAGTAGCATCACTACAAGTTATAATGTATACACAGACTGTCTTTATTTTGCAAACAACACCTGCAGGTTGTTGTGCTTTTGTTTAGCATTTACTTGACTGTGATGATTGAAGTTCTTATTTGCGCATCTAAATCTGTATTTTTTCTTGCCACTATAGTTCTTATTTATCCTATTTTTGTTTTTTCATGTACCAACCTGTTCAACTATTTGTGTAACTTTAGCTGGTTCATATAGTTTCTACTTTCTAACATGAATAGCCTGTAGCAATTTCAGCGAATATTTGCTATGCTATGCTCCAGTTTTTTCTTTGAAATGCTATGCTCCATCTTGTTGTATTATCTGTCAATGCTTTTTACAATCCTTTCATACTGATATGTTTATAATACTATACTGTACTGCTTTATTACTATCTAGCAATACTATACAGTCTGTACTGATATGATATGCTTAATTTCAATATATGTTCAATGTATACCCGACATATATGTTCCAAGCAAAAACCTTGAATCCACCTAGAGCATGCTTTAAAATGAGATTGGTGTTGATACATGTACTGTCCTATTAGATATGTAGCTACATCTGTTTATTTTTTCAAGATGTTCTATGTTATTTTAACAAGATATTGCTTTCTTTTCCAATTGACACCACACTTTCCTTTCATTTACAGGAGCTCCAGGAGGAAAGTAGAAGAAGCAGAAGCTTCATAGTTAGTAAAGAGTTGATGCTAGTTATATCTTCCTAGGAGTTGATAGTCATATTTTTTCGGCTAGTTGTATGTTTGTGGGTGATTTGTACTATGGAATAGTTGTATTATTCCTGGGTTTTGTTAATATGTCTGATTGTATAGTTGTATCTACACTGTACTTTTGTAACTGTTTTGTATTCCTGGGTTATGTTTGATTGTAATATACTGAATGTGATCTGGGCCATGCTTATCGAAATATCGATTATTTAATTCATGTACTTTAGAAATGATCTGAGTGTTAGTTGGGCTCTAAAAAGGCCACAGTCCAAAAAATAGTGGACTGGAGCAGCGATCAATACCACAAAAAATGGTTGAAACAAAAAATAACTGGAAGCTAAAAAGGCCTTGCCCATGAATATAAAAGGGCCAAAATATACAAAAATGGTTGGAATAAAAAATAACTGAAGTTAAAAGGGCCTTGCCCACGAAAATAAAAGGGCCAAAATATTGGGCTTGGCCTAAGCTGCAAATAGGAATTGCCAAGAAGAAATTAATGGACTGAGTTTTGGGCTTGGCCCATGTAAACTATTGAAATGGACTGGGCTGATTCTATGCCACGTAGGATCTGCCATGTAGGATCTGACGTGTGCAGGCTAGATGTACCGTGACGATATTGGATCGTCATAGAGGTTATGACGTTGTGAGATCGTCATAGACGGTTATGACGATTTCATAAAAATCGTTGTTATAGTTCATTTGCGACGCCCAGCTTTCGACGATCTCAAAATCGTCATAAACGGACTATTGTGACAATTCTGTGACGAAAATAGAGGGTCATATATAGCCAGATTCCTTGGAGTGTTCATCCATGAAAACTTGTTCCGTCGTAGATCTGTTCGCCAGGCGCGTTGACTGCTGACGTCATGCAAAATGCCACGTGGCACCCGCCGTTAACGGCCGGTTACCACCATTAACGGTCACAGAAACCGTGGCAGAAGCCTAACCCAGACAAGGCCTGCTAATTGTTAAGTGGGCCGGCCCACGAGGAGAGCCCAATAAGATTACCGCCCTTTACTCTCACGCCGTGCATTGTTTGACATGGCCCATTAATGAATCCATCCAGGGCCCGTATGATTTCATGCCCGCTATAGTTCCGGCCTAAAGAAGGCCCACTTGGTAGAATAGTATGCGGCCCATTAGGGGCCTGCGCCAGAAGGACATGCACTGTTAAGGCCTACATGCAGCCCATTACTGTTCCTATGGCCCATGGGGTCCGCTCCTGTTCTACCCATTTAGTGTTATGGCCTTTTACATTTCTGGGTTGCTAGTGTTAGGATCCTTTACTGTTCTGGCCTTTTACTATTCTGGCCTTCTACTGTTCCGGCCCTTCACTGTTTAGGACTTTTGCTCTTATGGCCTTTTATTGTTCAGGCCATGTAATGTTCAGGCCTTTTATTCTTCTGTCCGTTTTGCTATGCGGGCCCTCTACTGCGCGGGCTTTTTACTATCTAGGCCTTTTAATGTTTCAACTCTTTACTGTTTGGGTATATCAATATTCGGGCCCATTACAGTTCGGGCCCTTTACTACTCTGGCTTGTTGTTGTTCAACCCTGTACGTTTTCAGGGCCTTGGCCACTTATGAGGCCCACCAATATTCTGACCTGCCACTTACGGCCTTTTAATGTTTATTTGGCCCATCTGCTGGCTAGCATATTTGCGTATTCTATAACTATGATGAAATTCTAGTTTTAAACAGTCCGTTAATATTCCAGCCTGCTAATGGCCGTGCTAGGATCACCCTATTACATCAATAGATATTTTTTGAAATTTATTACAGACCAGACTTTCAACAAAAACAAGATGAAGCATTACAGAGACATCACAAGACATATGTTGGAACATGGTTTCTGCTACGGAGCTTACATGCCCATACAAGTAACAACTGGCATACCATGACAGCTGCAGAAGAGATTATCAAGTAGACGGTCTGTCAAATCGTGTCGATCTTTCAGTTCTTTTATCTGTTCACGTGTAATCGCGATTATTCCATCTATTTGCTCTGTTTCTTGTTCAATTAAATCAATTGTTTGGAGTGCAGCTGTAACACCTCTTTCTACTAGAAAAACTGAAACCATGGGCCGATGCAAACAATAATCACTGTCACTACTGCTTTGTGAAATGACCTCAATACTTAATGTAGGATTCCTCCCTTCTGCCCCCATAGCTTCATGTGCAGCCTGAAACAAAGAAAACAAGTAAGCATAGTGTACCAGCTAACTGGTGGCCATCTTATATGTAAAATAATTCAAATTCATCATTGGCCAGGAACAATCAATGATCTGCCTTGTACATCTCTTTCCGGAATAACAGGAACTGTCGATGTCCTGGACCGATGCGTACATGTCCCAGTATCATAGCCACTCTAGAACAAACACTATAGGTTATTTGCATGCTGAAACTAAGACATATTAAGTTAGAGCAGCAAAGCAGGCGGAAAAACACCATGTTTGTTGTCAAAGAATTTCAAAATTGGCATTGTCCTAATATAACAGATCAAGCCATCAACATGTGTGTCTCATGTAGACTAACCGAAGTAGTGTGGTAATGAATGTAGGGAATCAAGCAACTCGACTCTTTCCCTCAGAAACTAATCATATCACTGCATAACAGAAATATAGAAATATAACAAAAAGAGGTGCATGAGATTCCTTCAGCTGCTTAGAACTGGTCGGGACAACAAAGCATTAACCTAAAATATAAGAATAGCGTTTAAAAATGGTTTATAGTATGGACTAGCGAAAAAGTGACCTCCAACCACAAGTGGCATTGCTTTAATCATCAGACAACTATGATAGTACCTTGGAAAGACAAGCAATAGACCAAGTGTCTTAAATAGGCTACCAGAATCATTTCAGACAAACAAGATATCAACCATTCCTTTTCAGTAGCCAGATCATTCAAATATTTTGATCGTCGGGCCAGTAAATAAAAAAAGAAGTGAAACAAAGAGATAAGTCATTTGCTGCCAAAATAATAGTTGGATGCATCCAAAAAGTAGCACAAACCTTCTTTGTAATGCCTACAGCTATTGTATTTCCAACTACTGACAGTATCATTGTACATATAACCAGGCAAGAAAATCCAGTAGACAAACAAGCAAATGATACATTGTGCACCTTGCAAGGTCAATGAAGTATTTAGACAATGCATGTCTAGGAACCACGTCAGAATATAGCATTGATGCAATCACAAGTCAACTAAAAATTCATAGGAACCATAACCAATTAAACCATATGGTGGCTAATATTAAACTTGCAAGATCATCTGATCATGTATAGGTGAAAATCCCTTGTTTAGTATTAATCAAACATTGTAATTCTCATAGAAATTGCCATCCCTAGTTTGGGACTGATGGGGCTCAAACTCGCAATTTTGCCTTGACAGGGTGGTGCTCTGACCGTTTAAGTTAAGAAAATCATTGCATTGCTTTAATGATGAGCAAAGTAAAGAATCAAATTGGAAATAGACTCTATATGTGCATCATGTAGCGTAGCTATTGAGGTAATGAATTAAGCAATCAAACAACAGGTGGACGATAGACTTCTAGATCATATTAACATGGTTATAATACATATATATATATAGTAACTGGGGATCATATTAGATGATAATAGCTATGACAATCTCACTATGAGTAGTCTAGATAGAACTCCGTCTGTTTCAAAATATAAGATGTCATGACTTTTGTGAAACGAATGTATCTAGACACCCTTTAGTGTTGGTAGAGTAACTTGGACTAGTATTGTATGCATTTTCACTAGTCCAAGTTACTCCCCACCAATACCAAGTAATTTATACTAGTCTCATACATATAACACTAGATTATCTTACTACCTCCAGAGTGCATATAAGCTCAATCATGGTGGCGATCTCTAATATTATAATAAAATATAGATTAGCATAAAAGTGGATATACTTCAATCACCACCACCTAATCTTGGTCTAGTTAACGTATATATATATAGATAGAAGATCATCAGTAAAATATAGGAAAAAGAGATCTCCACCATGATTGAGTGAGCAAATTGAATTATAAATCAAGGGATTTACGTTCGGTCTTTGTGCAGTACCATTATAGGTCATCTTACTCTAATCATTGGCCAACTCATGTGGTGCCGAGACTAGAAAATGTGACTACCTCCAGAGTGCATACAAACTCTTAATTATAGCAGAAAAATACAATACTAGACTATAAATTAGCATAAAAGTGGATATACTTAAATTACCACCACATAATAGATAGATAGATAGATAGATAGATGAACATAAGTCAAATATAGAAATAATAGATCATCACCAAAATCAAGTGAGCACATTAAATTATAAATCGAGGGATTTACGTCTGGTTTTTGTCTAGTCTTGGTTAAGGTCAACCTTGTTCTAATCATTAGCCGAATCATGTGGTACCTCGTACAAACAAGCATCTGACACTAAGCACATCTCAGTAAAAACAAGAGACTTACTATTTCTTTTTGTGCAGTCATGTTGGAGGACATCCTGTTGTCAGTTCGTTCTTTGAAGACATCCACCGCATCAAGTACTTGGATAGACGATCCATCTACATTATTGTTGCTCCTTTGCATATAGGTTCGGGCCACTCATTCACATAAAATAGGATTGCATTCAGCAATACAAAAAGCAACAGGTACTTACAAGATTGTAGGGGCAATTCACTCTATGATTCTCCATGTTCCCTGTGAGAGGAAATAATATCAGATAGTGGTTGTTGCTATTTACAAAGAAAAACATAGACATTATAGTATAATCACTTGTGAACACATAGAGCAGGGATTGGCGGAATATAAACAAACATTTAAATGACATAAAGATTGCCATGGCGACAAAACAGAATGCAGTTACAGTGTCAACACCCGGATTTTTAATCCTAGATGCCTATTATGCCATACATCGCAATCCCCGGATTATCATTTTTGCGAGACATAACAGATTGGATATCACAGTACATCATCCATTACAAACCATAATAAGGTCTTACACAAATAAAGGATCTCATGATCTAGTCTTAATACAATCAATTAGCGGAATAAATATCGTAGCGGTGGGCTCCATCTTCAGTGTCATAGGCAATGCTGACGATGGGAGATAATCCTAGTTGTCGTAGCCGTCCTGCTGTCCTCCTTCAGGGTAGTCCTCCTCATAGTCTGGCCACGGGAATAGCCAGGGACAAAGCTATGAGTACTCTTTAAGTACTCGCAAACTACCACTAACAAGTAGATAGTTCTAGTAGGAATGCTAAACTCTAAGTTTATTTGTAAAGCTAAGTTTGAAACCTAAGCTGAGTTCAGAAACAAAGAAAGATAAAATAAAGTTTGAAATCACCTAAGTTGGAACTTAGTTGTCATAGTCACAACTCTGTTGTGGTCAAATCATGTCACAATTCATTTCATAAGTCATTTTGAAAACATCTGACAACAGAACAATATGGCCACTCCAATTATCCATATCCGGGGACGCGGGTATTCGAATAGTTTGACACTCTGCAGAGGTGGTACACTTTCACCACAAAATTCTATACATCTGTCAAGGATAACCCTGAATCATCATACTTAGTATGTAGATAATCAAACATAACCTTTCCTTTACACACTCTAGTATAAGCACCTCTCCTATGAGCTTGGCCTCCCAGCCATGGCCAACTGCCATCCTGGGCACTTCATAGGTGGACAACATTGAGAGGTAGCCTCAGCTCAAACCTCTCTCGCGAGGGAACTAATACTAATGCATATAAACTTCCGGGTAAGCCTTACCCAATTCAGGTATTGTGGTTGTATGGTAAAATTGGAATGGTATCGCCTCCGAACCCAACCATCAGTTTTTATAAAGGGCTAAGGCTCATGCCTCAACATTTTCATCATCATAAACCATTTGTTTTTCTCAAAACATGTCAAAACATCTCAATAGAATGACTCATCATTCCAAGGTTTTCACAAGTCATTTTCACCAAGTATTCCCATCGAAAGTGATCAAGTTTTTGGTTTGGCTCTAATCACTAAGTTAAGAGTCTTCACTAATGTGGGATGCTAAGATCAATCTCATGCCATAGAATGACATCTAATTCTAACTAGATAGGCCAAGTTTTATACTCTTTATGCTATCTATAAAACAAAGTCAAGAACTTTGGTAAAGTAAAAGAAGTAAAGCTTGAAAGTAAAACTTGGGATGGTATAACTAAAAAGGGTATAACCAAAGCATGGCTAATGCATTGGCTTAGGTTATCAAACTTGCAAGTGTTAGATTGCATTGTTAATGATGGCTTGCAAGGATTATCTTGCCAATAATAGCTTGCCTTGGTTGGTGCAGTTGTTGAAATTCTCCTCTTCTTCTTCAGGGAAGAACTCCTCCTCCTCGAAGACTTTGTCGGTACTATCGTCTATAAATACATACGGAATAGACAATCACCAAACAATACTTAACTAGTCTATTTAGCACACTAAGGCACGCATTTGATGATCTAGTATCATCACACATATCACAAGTTTTAATGAACTAGTTTCATTTATTTTATTTGAGAAAAGTAATTTCATTTATTAAAATATGGGATCATGTGGACACATGTCATCACCACATATTATAATATATGGGAATGTGATTTAAAGGTTGGATCACATTTTAATAAGTTTAAGTTTAATATTTAATGATTTAAAGTGACTAGAAATGCCTATATAGCATTATTTTGGTACTAGTCCAAAGTCACTGCATGCAAATCTTAATATTATTACATATTCATATAGTTATGGTTAAATGTGATTTTTGAGAGTTGGAATCAACTCAAAAGCTATTATGGTTGATTTTAGAAAAATGTTTGAGTGTGAAAATGCTTATGTCTTCTTATTTTTGCTAGTAGATATCTCTAAGTCTAATTGATTTAAATCCAACGGGCTTGCATAGATATTTTCATTACCTTTCCAAAAAAATTGGAATCACTCAATTTTGATTTGTAAAACTCTCTGAATTAAATTTCAAACTAAGGGATAGAATCTAGATTTAGTTAAAAAGGAAAAATCTAAATTTGAATCTACGGGCTAAGGCGGCAACACTAATGGGCCGGCCCAGTCTCACTCCGCGGTAGTGAGGATAGCTGACAGGGGGGTCCCGCCTGCCAGTGGCTCTTTAAACGCGAAGCGGTACTATGGGGGCCCCGCATTAATCCTCCGAGAATCCCTGTTATGCATACAACCACGATCCCATGATCAGTTAGTCGTGGCACATAACTGACCAATATCAAAGTAAGCATCCCATACTTAACGAATACACGGCATACCTTAATTGCCATTATGACTACATCGATCAATATCAGCGGAACTTCATTAAGCATAGAGCCCGAGCCATGCCTTAACCTATAGGCAACTGACTAGGAGAACGTCCTAGCTCGCATTGTCGCCAACACCACCTTCTTCTTCATATCTGACCAAGTTAATAGCCAGAGACAATGCCAATGAGTACTTTGAATGTACTCACAAACCACCTTAAGAAAAAAAAACAAGAGGATATGCAATATGGCTGTGGTAGTAGGAGGGCTTCAAGAGAGGTTCTTTTCTCAAATAGTTTCTCTTGTAGATATAGCATCTACATATCTTTGTTGAAAACTTTTGTAAAACATTTTTGAAAAGTTTTGGAAAACACTAGGATTGGGTCACCCATTTGTTTCTTCTTCCGGTCATCCCATGACCAAACTCCTTTTCTTCCTTTCCGACCATCCCATGGTCAAAACATGTATTCCTTCCGACCATCCCATGGTCAAAACATTTCCAAAGCCATTGCTTTTCCGAAATCCATTTTGAAATCAAAACCAGCACCGCTCTACATCAACCTTCCCAACCGTCCATGACCGCGGACACAGCTATTCGAATAGATTTACACTCTACAAAGGTTGCACACTTTACCCACACCATCCGGGTACACTACCCTAATGAACACCGATCGTGGGTCGAGTAACCGATCAAGACATCTCTGGATGCCCAATCCAATATAAGTGCCTACCCTATGAGTGTTGTTCCCCTCAACACCAGGACGCCCTATATAGTTCCCAAGCCAACCGGAGTGCTTTTTGCACTGCACAAGTGTGCGCTTTCAATGAGGGGCTCATAGTAACGCATGGAGGCCCGTAGACCCTTCGTTCCTTCTCTAGGACGATGTCCCACATGGACCTTTATAGGAGAAGGCCCACCCTCGAGGGATTTTTATCCCCTGTAGTCGTTGCGAGGCAGCTTATACTAGAATAAACAAACATCAAATCCAGCCCTGTCCCATTCCGGAGTAATGTGGTTGCACGGGTTAATTGTTCTAGCAGAACTGCAAAGAACCGGGTCCGTTTTAGTAAACCTTTTTCCTCCATCTTTCCTTCAGCATTTTGTAAAATAAAACTTTTTCTTTCTCAACATTTCTTGGGAGGTCCCACCTCACCAAGGTTTTATCATAAAACATTTGGTAAAACTTTTTCGGGGGTCTTCCCATCCTATAGCTCTGCTTTGGCTAAATTGGGGTCTCCAAAGGAGTTTGGTGTTACACACCATCTACCATACTAGTGACAGGTAGGCATCACCAAGGGGGTTGTACTTATTAGTACCAACGTGTAATGGTTTGGAGGAGCCAAGACACTACCGGATATGGATCATCATATAAGAAAACAATCTAGTTTCATAAATAGTAGATAAATCATGCATAAGTAAAACAGTAGGAAAAGGCTTATGAGCAAGAAGGTGGCTTGCCTGATGATCAGCAATATGGCAATATGTCCCTAGACTTCTTCTTAGAATACCCAATAATACCAATAATAATTACCACTTCTTCCGCTCTCCGATTTCATCGCAACTATCATCATAAAGATAGCACATGCAAGCAAACAAGGGCACAATCAACATAAAGCAATACAAGCATCAATACAACACAGCAAACCAGTGAACAATACAATTTGAAGATTCAGTAGGTTTTGAGAGGATTGGATTTAGAAGATGGAGATGGCCTTGGAGACATGGATGAACATCCCTTAGGGTTTATAGCCGAGGAAATACCTAAGAGGGGTTTTGGACCAAGGACCTATTCTGTAGGATACCATTGTGTAAAAATGATACCAACAGATAGGTGTTGATAAAATGAAACCAACAAAAGTGGTTTCACTATTTTATCACATTTAGTTAATTAGCTATGATTTTTCTAGTGAAATAACTTCTAGTTTTAGGAAATAATTTACCAGAAAAGTTCTGGAGATCCAAAAATTATTTCCTTGGATAGTCAGGTAGGGTTTGATGTACTGACTAGTTGAGAGTTGGAATCACTCCAAAATAATTATCAAAATGCCCGCAGGAAATTCCCAAAGGTAGTTCTAGAGCTGTTTTGTCTTTTTCACTAGATTTAATCTACAAAAGATTTTGTTTTGATTCCAAGGAAACATGGTAGGTATTTAGAATAACTTTCTTTATAAATTTGAATCATGTTATTTGGATTTATATAACTCCTGTAGTGATTTTATTGATTGGTAAACCATGCACATAAATATTTATTTCACCAAAACTCAACAGGAGTTCCAAAAATTATGATATCCTAGGTTTTGTTAGATATGGATGTAGGTGATCTATTAAAGTTGGTATTAGGGTAAAACCTATTATGGTTTGTACTAGAGAAATTCTTAAAGATAGATATGATTTGTTTTTGTTATTTTTGCTACAGGCAAACTAGAGATCACCTTGACCTGAGGTAAAGGCTAAATTGAAGTCATAGGGACATACTTTCAGTGTGATTTGGTTTCATCTCTTTTAGTAATGTGTAGCCTACCGAGGAATTTATTTAGTGCCAAAGACAACCTTTAATGGATTAATTTCCAGTAAATAATGCAAATTATTTTTGGCAAAAGACCAGTTCTGCATGTTGCACAAAACACACATGAACATGGTAAAAAATTTATTTGGACAAAATACCCCATTTTCCATTTTCATAGAGATTTAAACTGGACATCTATTTAACAGAACTAGAAATATAGGAAAAAGAAAAAGAAAAAGGGCGCCGCGGGCCAGATCTGGCAGGAAACGGGCCGCGTAGGGGGAAAATTGGCCCACCCGGGATGTGCCACACGCTGGAGGCTGTCGTTTGAAACTGCAGGGCGGGGCCCGCTTCTCGGTGACCGGGAGAGAGCGAAGGGATATGGTGCGCTGCGGGACGTTCGATCTAGGCGCGATGGACGGCCTCCCGTTGTCGTCCACGCGGTGGTTCTCGCAACGCGGCCGAAACCCTAGCGGCGGCGGGCTGGGAGCAGGAAAGCTTACCAGATGCTCGGGCCGCGTCGGTGAGGTTGCAGGCAGACGCGCCGCACCACGACGATTCGGGAGAGCGACGACAAGGCGGTGCTCGCTTCAGGAAGGGAGCTCGCGCGACGGTGGCCGAGAAGGGCTCGTCGGAGCTCGATGCAGCCGTACCCAGGACCTGCTGCCTGCTGAAAATAAGGGCATGATTAGATGCAGGGGATCAAGGGGAATCCAGCAGTGTGACATACAGAGGGAGAGAGGTGGAGGCACCTTTCTTTCTTCTTCCCGGGCTATACAGGTTAGGGGAGAGGGAGTGGTGCTCGAGGGAGGTGAGTGGGAGTGGGAGGGAGAAAATGAGAGGCCGAGAGGGGGCTGGCCAGCCTCTAGCCCTTTTATCTCAAGTGGGGGAGGTCCATGGTGAGCTAGGACCATGGCGGGCTTGGGGAGGAGGGCTGGTCACTGGTTGGTCGAGCTGGGTGGTGCTGGGAGGCAGTGTGGGCCTCGTGCTCGACCAGAGAGAGAGGTGGGAAGAGGGGTGCTGCTTCTGCTGCTTCCCAAGGCTTATTTATCAAGATATGCAAATAAGGCTTGATCCTCTCCCTCTCTTGTTTCCAAGCATAAGAGACAAGGATGGGAATGCTACAGTGGAGGTACTATAGTACAGGACCGGGGGTGTTGTGGTATGCTGTAGAGAAGCATTTGAGAGGTTTGGTGAGGGTTTGAAAGGGGTTTAAAAGATAATATGAATGATTTCAAAAGTTGGCCAAACTTTGGATCATGAAGCAAGTTTCAAAACTTGATATTGGCAGGTTGAGGTAATGATCTGGGTAGGTAGGTGAGGTCAAGATACACTTCGAGGAATTTATTGAGATTTTTAGATGATTTTTGTTGCATTTCTAATCAATTATTCAAAAAGTGCAGAAGTGGTTTATAGAAGCTCATTTGATAAATTTGCATTGGAAATAGTTGGTTTTTGATGTGGGAAGATCTGAAATATGATTACACACTTAGGAGAATTTTCTCAAGATTTATTGAGGCTTAAAAGCATTTAAAATAATTGTTATTCCACTTCTGCCATTTAAGAAATTAGGCAAAAAGAAATAACAAAGGATCCCAAAAATATTTATTTTTGATACTGGAAGGTAGGCTATTATATATATGCCTCAAAGGTAGCTTGATTTGGCAAGGTGCTTTGGAGAAAAGCAATCTTGCCTTTAGAAAAAGAGTTTTGGAGTTTTTGGCAATTTAGGAGATTTAATAGATTTTGGTCCATAATAAATATGGGTAATTATTGATAAATATTTATAAACAAGGTAGATGATTAACACAAGATGGAAAAATAATTTTCAACATTGGGATTTGAGAAGTCAAGGTGATTTTGGTGGAAAACAAGGAAAAAGGGATCTGGGGTAAAGTTGTTGTCATACCAACTAAACCTTGCTGGATCTTGGAGCTCAGAGCTCCCCTTGGGGCATGGATTATATGGATGGATGGACCAAGTGATGTACATCAACATGGTATAGATTTTTGAGCTTGATCTTTATTGAGTTCACCAAGAATTGATTTCAAACTTTGAATAAAATAAGCCTGCCAAGGCAGATTATCAACTAGCCTTCAAAACCTTGTGGGTTTAAGAAGCACAAGGATCCACTTGGAACAAGTGAAGTAGATATTGATAGACCTATTTTAGTATAACAAAACCATGCCAAGAGTTGGTCCATAGAAGGTGGGATGGTGGCGTGAGCTTTTCTCAAAGTAGGCATGTTGACTAGATTTGCAGGAATAGTTATTTTCTTGCGTAACAAACCATCAAGAACAAGTGGGTTGTAGGATGATATAACCACGGGAAAGAGTGGGCCTTGGTAGTATTTAGGATGGTTAACAATATGGTTCAAATGCATTTTCAAAAATGCACATGGGTTGAGAAAAGGAGACATTCAAAAAGGTCATGTTGAAACAGATTCCAGACTTGGCCAAATTTGGCAGATTTAGGGTTTTTTACTAGGATGTGTGTGGTGATGATTTTGATGGGATGCAAGGTACCAAGGCATCATCAAGTGGATGATTTTTAAGTATAGAGGGATTAGAAAAGAGCCATGCTTGATATTGGTCTTCATTGACATGGAAGCTTCTAGAAGGGATATCTTCAGAATTGATCTGGTTAAGGGTTTTGGATGATCACCTAGTAGTTAGAGATCAGATCCAGCTTTGTATTCTTGCTTAGGGTGGCATGATTTGGAACCATATTGATCCTAGTGATGAGCTCCTAGAGTAGCTCATACTATCTCTTAAGCAGACAAATCAAGCAGCAGATCAAGGCAATTCATCAGACAGCAGTTCAAGGCAATTCATCTTAGAAACTAAGCAATCTTACTACAGGGGTTACCATCAAGTCTGACTTGAGGTAAGGTTGGGAAATTTGAAAAGGGTTGGAGTTTGAATAAGATGAGAGTCCTTGGTATCTCTACCAAGAGTAGAACTCAAAAGCTTAATAATGGTGTTTTGGGAAACCTAGAGAGAAGAGTAGTTGAAGGTTCTGTCTTGAAGACATAAGGAGATAGTATTCTATAGCTCTCCATAGTTTGATCAATAGAAGCTACTAAAATAGTTGGTTTGCAAAGTCTTCTTGGCTCAAGTTTTGAAATTCCAGAACATTTGGGAATATGGAATTTAAGCCAAGATAGTTTTGAGAAGTAGCTTTTTTCAACTGGTGTTAAGGTAAGGAGTATATCATCTAATACACATTCATATGCATAAGCATATCCAAACAACAAGCAAACACTTCAGCACTAAACAAGAAAACGTTTTTGTTCCCCTTGATTTTTGCATTCTGGACAACTAATCAGGGTTGCTAAAATTGGGATGTTACAGACCTTTCCCCCTTAAAAGAATCTCGTTCCGAGATTCAGGAGTGTAGGGTTAGGGGATTTTGAGTCGGATTGATACTAGGTGTCTTACGCATACTATCTTACGGACTCCGTCTTTGAAAGTGGTTACTACATCGATGAAGTTGAGCTTCAGTCTTCTAGGATGCACGGAGAGTTGAGAAGAGTCTAGTCCTGATTGCGAGGGATGACCTTCTTTTCCTTCCAGACTCTATATCTCGAGGGCTTAGACTGGGCAGACTCTCGATGCTGAACTTCACCGGGTACTCAATGGAGGATAGAATCTACGGTTGGGAGTACCTCGCCCTAAGGGTCCACAGCTCTTCCTTAGGGTCGTAGCGTATCCTATTAACGATGTTGGGGTCGAAACTCTTGAGTTTGCTTCTGGCGAAGAGTTACTCTATTTTTTTGTGGAAAGACGTAGTCTTTCCCCCTTAGGATTAGACTAGGACAGCTTGGGGATAGCACATCCCTTTCTTCTTGGAGTCGTAGAATCTTCAGATGGTGTCCATGAAGCTATGTCTTACGGGGCTTATATATATACTACGGTTATTCGTACTTAGTTTGTTGGAGCCGTTGGAGTCTCACGTCCTCTAAGTGATTGGAACTGAGCGGTTAGCGATCCTGTGGTCCTTTGGATAGGTTTTCAGGTGACCTAGCGAAGGGATTTCATAGAATCTTCAGTTAGTTTCTCCTCTAGTGACTCGCGAGTTGCTGTTTGGCGAAAAGGGGTGTCGGATCTGGAGTTCTTTTTTGGTAGACAATCTTCGGGATTTGAGTAGGAAAGACGCAGTCTTTCCACCTTAGCGCTTTACTAGGATCCTTTGAGAGTGGTGCAGATCTTCTGTCTTGGAGTGCTGACCCGATGTTAGCGGAAGGTTGTATCTTCCCGGAGTCTTGAGCTGAGGTCTTCGAGTGACGCCCTATTCTATAAACCTTGGCGAGGGTGGTGTCCTAACGAAGCCTTCTGGAGTTAGCTCAGGGCAAGCTAGCAGTTTACGACTCTCTGTTGCTAGTAGTTAGTCAGGGTTGAGTAGTTAGTGTCGGGTAGGCGTTCTTCATTGGCATTTCTTGCGTTGCTTCTGCTTGATGGCGGAGTGGACTCATTGTCTTCACGCTTCCTAATCATCTGACTTCAGGGGTGGTTCTGACCTTCTGGGGAGGATCATTCTGTTAGTTTGGGTAGGGTCAACTAGATTAGTGAGTCTGCCGAGGTGGTCAGAAGCTCTAATACACTAAAGGTTAGTGTGGTTAGGTCTTCACTTCTTGTCTTGGTTGACTTATCGGGTGGGTTCTTGTGGATATTGAGGATCCTTCGGTGGTTGACTTCCATCTTCAACGGGATTCTTGCACTAGTATACTGAGGAACAAGGGAGTGTGGTGCTATTGATGAGTCTTGCATGGTGAGTTTGACGAGGTATGCCGTCCTGCTGAGGTGAAATCTTCGAGTTGATTCTGACTTGACGATGTCGAACTCCTAGTTTTGGTTATGCTTTTCCTCTCATATACTCTCGAGGTTAGTCTGGGTCTCATTACTGACATCTAACACAGGGGTTTCCTGAGTTACTAGGTGGGTTATCGCTCCTCGAGTCACATTTTTAAGGAGGTCAAAGCAAACCAGAACATACGAACAAGGCAGACAAAGCGAAGAGGATCGTCATGTCCTCGGCAAACATCACACATCAAGCAACACATGTGGCACTTAGGCAAGCAAACAAAGTCAATGTTATGGACCAAGGCGTTAACTACTCGCGATGGAGGGGAATCCTATTCTTAAGACTATTGACCCTAGATATCGTCTTTCTTCAAGTCGGAGTCACTATCTTGCAGATGAAGCCTCCGTCGTATGTTGGACGCTTCTTTATAGTGCAACATCCGATGTCTTCTGATTGTGAGGATTCTGTTGGTAGATCGATATTGTAGTCTCCTTGTTTTTGCTGGTAGTTGCTTGTCTTCATTTTGTTCTCATTGTATTCACCGGGTTCTAGATCCTAGTTATGTAAAATCCGTAGGTTTGAAGTTTGGACGAGAGTTAGAGGAAACCATTTTCGAAAGTATTTACTTAGAGTAAGAGAAAAGTAGAACTTTTTGAAACTCATTGAGAAACTAGTTTTCGAAAGCCAGGGTTTTCAAAATAAGGTTCCTGTCTAACGATCGTGCTAACTAAGGTTCTCCTACAGTCAGGATGGCTCTGATACCAAGTCTGTGGGGCCCCCGGATTAATCCTCCGAGAATCCCTGTTATGCATACAACCACGACCATGATCAGTTAGTCGTGGCACATAACCGACAAATATCAAAGTAAACATCCCATACTTAACGAATACATGCCATACCTTAATTGCCATTATGGCTACATCGATCAACATCAGCGAAACTTCATTAAGCGTAGAGCCCGAGCCATGCCTTAACCTACATGCAACTGACTGGGACAACGTCCTAGCTCGCATAGTCGCCAACACCACCTTCTTCTTCATATCTGACCAAGTTAATAGCCAGGGACAATGTCAGTGAGTACTTTGAATGTACTCGCAAACCACCTTAAGAAAATAATAATAACAAGAGGATATGCAATATGGCTGTGGTAGTAGGAGGGCTTCAAGAGAGGTTCTTTTCTCAAATAGTTTCTCTTGTAGATATAGCATCTACATATCTTTGTTGAAAACTTCTGTAAAACATTTTTGGAAACCTTTTTGAAAAGTGTTGGAAAACACTAGGATTGGGTCACCCATTTGTTCCTCCCTCTGGTCATCCAATGACCAAACTCCTTTTCTTCCTTTCCAGCCATCCCATGGTCAAAACATGTATTCCTTCCGAACATCCCATGGTCAAAACATTTCCAAAGCCATTGCTTTTCCGAAATCCTTTTTGAAATCAAAACCAGCACCGCTCTACAGCAACCTTCCCAACCGTCCATGACCGTGGACACGGCTATTCTTATAGATTTACACTCTGTAGAGGTTGCAAACTTTACCCACACCATCCGGGTACACTACCCTGATCTACACCGATCGTGGGTCGAGTAACCGATCAAGACACTCCGGATGCCCACTCCAATATAAGTGCCTACCCTATGAGTGATGTTCCCCTCAACACCGGGACGCTCTATATAGTTCCCAAGCCAACCAGAGTGCTTTTTGCACTGCACGAGTGTGCGCTTTCAATGAGGGGCTCATAGTAATGCGTGGAGGCACGTAGACCCTTCTTTCCTTCTCCAGGTCGATGTCCCACATGGACCTTTATAGGAGAAGGCCCACCCACCAGGGATTTTTATCCCATGTAGTCATTGCAAGGCAGCTTATACCAGAATAAACAAACTTCAAATCCAGTCCTGTCCCATTCAAGAGTAATGTGGTTGCACGGGTTAATTGTTCTAGCAAAACTGCAAAGAACCGGGTGCGTTTTAGTAAACCATTTTTCTCCATCTTTCCTTCAGCATTTTGTAAAACAAAACTTTTTCTTTCTCCACATCTCTTGGGATGTCCCACCTCACCAAGGTTTTATCATAAAATATTTGGTAAAACTTTTTTGGGGGTCTTCCCATCCTATAGCTTTGCTTCGGCTAAATCGGGGTCTCCGAAGGAGTATGGTGTTATACACCATCTACCATACTAGTGACAGGTAGGAATTACCAAGGGGGTTGTACTTAGTAGTACCAACGTGTAATGGTTTGGAGGAGCCAAGCCACTACCGGATATAGATCATCATATAAGAAAACAATGCAGTTTCATAAACACTAGATAAATCATGCATAAGTAAAACAATAGGACAAGGATTATGAGCAAGAAGGTGGCTTGCCTGATGATCAGCAATATGGCAATATGTCCCTGGACTTCTTGTTAGAATACCCAATAATACCAATAATAATTACCACTTCTTCTGCTCTCTGATTTGATCGCAACTATCATCGTCAAGAGAGCACATGCAAGCAGACAAGGGCACCATCAACATAAACAAATACAAGCATCAATACAACACAACAAACCAGTGAACAATACAAGTTTGAAATTCAGTAGGTTTTGAGAGGATTGGATTTAGAAGATGGAGATGGCCTTGGAGACATGGATGAATATCCCTTAGGGTTTATAGCCGAGTACTACCTAAGAGGCGTTTTGCACCAAGGACCTATTCTGTAGGATATAATTGTGTAAAAATACAGATAGGTGTTGATAAAATGAAACCAACAAAAGTGGTTTCACTATTTTATCACATTTAGTTAATTAGCTATGATTTCTCTAGTGAAATAACTTCTAGTTTTAGGAAATAATTTACCAGAAAAGTTCTGTAGCTCTAAAAATTATTTACCAAAATGCCCTCAGGAAATTCCTAAGGTAGTTCTGGAGTTGTGTTGTCTTTTTCACTAGATTTAATCTACAGAAGCTTTTGATTTGATTCCAAGGACACATGGTAGGTATTTAGAATACCTTTCTGTAGAAATTGGAATCACCTTATTTGGATTTATATAACTCCTGTAGTAATTTTATTGATGGATAAACCATGCATAGAAATGTTTATATCACCAAAACTCAACAGTTGTTCCAAAAATTATGATCTCCTAGGTTTTGTTAGAGATGGATGTAGATAATCTGTTAAGGTTGGAACTAGGGTAAAAGCTAGTATGGTTTGTAGATAATTCTTAAAGTGAGATATGATTTGTTTTTGTTATTTTTGCTACAGGCAAACTAGAGTTCACCTTGACCTGAGGTAAAGGCTAAATTGAAGTAATATGGACATACTTTCAGTGGGATTTAGTTTCATCTCTTTTGGTAATGTGTAGCCTACTGAGGAATTTATTTAGTGCCAAAGACAACCTTTAATGGATTAATTGCCAGTAAATAATGAAAATTATTTTTGGCAAAAGACCAGTTTTGCATGTTGCACAAAACACACATGAACATGGTAAAAAGCTTATTTGGACAAAATACCCCATTTTCCATTTTCATAGAGATTTAAACTAGACATCTATTTAACAGATCTAGAAATATAGGAAAAAGAAAATAAAAAGGGCGCCACGGGCCAGATGTGGAGGGAAACAGGCCACGCAGGGGGAAAATCGGCCCACCCAGGCTGTGCCTCACGCGGGAGGCCTCCGTTTGAAACTTCAGGGCGGGGCCCGCTTGTCGGCGACTGGGAGAGAGCGAAGGGGTATGGTGCACTGCTGGCCATTCGATCTAGGCGGGATGGACGGCCTCCCGTCATCATTCTCGCGGTGGTTCTGGCGGCGCGGCCGAAACGCTAGCAGCGACGGGCTGGGAGCAAGGAAGCTTACCAGATGCTCGGGAGGCGTCGGTGAGGTTGCAGGCGGATGTGGCGCACCGCGACGACTCGGGAGAGGGGCGGGAAGGCGGTGCTCGCTTCAGGAAGGGAGCTCACGCCACGGTGGCCGAGAAGGGCTCGTCAGAGCTCGACGCGGCATTACCCATGATTTACTGCTTGCCAAAAATGAGGGTATGATTAGATGCAGGGGATCAAGGGGAATCCAGTAGTGCGTCATGAAGAGGGAGAGAGGTGGAGGGGAGGGAGCTTTGCTCAGATCTAGAGCCATGGCTAAGGAACCTTTCTTTCTCCTTCCCGGGCTAGACAGGTCAGTGGAGAGGGAGTGGTGCATGGGGGAGGTGAGTGGGAGTGGGAGGGAGAAAATGAGAGGCTGAGATGGGGTTGGCCAGCCTCTGGCCCTTTTATCTCGAGTGGGGGAGGTCCATGGTGAGCTAGGACCATGGAGGTCTTGGGGAGGAGGGCTGGTCACTGGTTGGTCGAGCTGGGTACTGCTGGGAGGCACTATGGGCCTGGTGCTCGACCAGAGAGAGGTGGGAAGAGGAGTGTTGCTTCTGCTGCTTCCCAAGGATTATTTATCAAGATATGCAAATAAGGCTTGATCCTCTCCCTCTCTTATTTCCAACCATAAGAGACAAGGATGGGAATGCTATAGTGGAGGTACTGTAGTACACGACCAGGGGTGGTGTGGTATGCTGTGGAGAAGAATTGGAGGGGTTTGGTGTGGGTTTGAAAGGGGTTTAAAAGATAATATGAATTATTTCAAAAGTTGGCCAAAGTTTGGATCATGAAGCAAGTTTCAAAACTTGATCTTGGCAGGTTGAGGTAATGATCCGGGTAGGTAGGTTAGGTCAAGATACACTTCCAGGAATTTATGGAGATTTTTAAGATGATTTTTGGTGCATTTCTGATCAATTATTCAAAAAGTGCAGAAGTGGTTTATAGAATCTCATTTGATAAATTTACATTGCACATAGTTGGTTTTTGATGTGGGAAGATCTTAAATATGATTACACACTTAGGAGAATTTTCTCAAGATTTATTGAGGCTTAAAAGCATTTAAAATAATTTTTATTCCACTTCTGCCATTTAAGAAAATAGGAAAAAAGAAATAACAAAGGATCCCAAAAATATTCATTTTTGAGATGGAAGTTAGGGTATGATATATATGCCTCAAAGGTAGCTTGAGTTGGCAAGGTGCTTCGGAGAAAATCAATCTTGCCTTTAGAAACTGAGTTTTGGAGTTCTGGCAATTTAGGAGATTTAATAGATTTTGGTCCATAATAAATATGGGAAATTATTGATAAATATTTATAAGCAAGGTAGATGATTAACACAAGATGGAAAAATCATTTTCATCCTTGGGATTTGAGAAGTCAAGGTGATTTTGGTGGAAAACAAGGAAAGAGGGATCTGGGGAAAAGTTGTTGTCATACCAACTAAACCTTGCTGGATCTTGGAGCTCAGAGCTCCCTTTGGGGCATGGGTTAGATGGATGGATGGAACAAGTGATGTACATCAACATGGTATAGAGGTTTGAGCTTGATCTTGCTTGAGTTCACCAAGAATTGAGTTCAAACTTTGAATAAAATAAGCCTGCCAAGGCAGATTATCAACTAGCCTTCAAAACCTTGTGGGTTTAAGAAGCACAAGGATCCACTTGGAACAAGTGAAGTAGATATTGATAGAACTATATGATTAGAACATAGCCATGCCAATATTTGGTCCATAGAAGGTGGGATGGTGGTGTGAGCTTCTGTCAAAGTAGGCATGTGGACTAGATTCGCAGGAATAGTTATTTTCTTGCCTACCAAACCATCAAGAACAAGTGGGTTGGAGGATGATCTAACCAAGGGAAAGAGTGGTCCTTGGTAGCATTTAGGATGGTTAACAAGATGTTTCAAATGCATTTTCAAAAATGCACATGGGTTGAGAAAAGGAGACATTCAAAAAGGTGATGTTGAAACAGATTCCATGCTTGAATGTGGGTGGTGATGATTTTGATGGGATGCAAGGTACCAAGGCATCATCATGTGCATGATGTTGAAGTATAGAGGGAGTATAAAAGATCCATGCTTGATATTGGTCTTCATTGACTTGGAAGCTTCTAGAAGGGATATCTTTAGAATTGATCTGGTTAAGGGTTTTAGATGATCACCTAGTAGTTAGAGATCAGATCCAGCTTTGTATTCTTTCTTAGGGTGGGCTGATTTGGAACCATCTTGATCCTAGTGATGAGCTCCTAGAGTAGCTCATACTATCTCCTAAGCAGACAAATCAAGCAGCAGATCAAGGCAATTCATTAGACAGCAGTTCAAGGCAATTCATCTTAGAAACTAAGCAATCTTACTACTGGGGTTACCATCAAGTCTGACTTGAGGTAAGTTTGGGCAATTTGAAAAGGGTTGGAGTTTGAATAAGATGAGAGTCCTTGGTATCTCTACCAAGAGTAGAACTCAAAAGCCTAATAAAGGTGTTTTGGGAAACCTAGAGAGAAGAGTAGTTGAAGGTTCTATCTTGAAGACATAAGGAGATACTATTCTATAGCTCTCCATAGTTTGATCAATAGAAGCTACTAAAATAGTTGGTTTGCAAAGGCTTCTTGGCTTAGGTTTTGAAATGCCAGAACATTTGGGAATATGGAAATTAAGCCAAGACAGTTTTGAGAAGTAGCTTTTGTCAACTGGTGTTAAGGTAAGAAGTATATCATCTAATACACATTCATATGCATAAGCATATCTAAACAACAAGAAAACACTTCAGCACTAAACAATAAAATGTTTTTGTTCCCCCTGATTTTTGCATTCTGGACAACTAATCAGGGTTGCTGAAATTGGGATGTTACAGACCATTCCCCCTTAAAATAATATCGTTCTGAGATTTAGGAGAGTAAGGTTAGGGAATTTTTAGTCGGGTTGATACTAGGTGTTTTACACGTACTATATTACACACTCCGTCTTTGAAAGTGGTTACTACTCAAGCGAGGTCGCGGCAGCTCCGGGGGTGGATGAAATCGACGGGGACTTGTCCTCCTCTGCCACGGCTGCTCGAGCGGCTCCGGCGAAAGGTGGGGAATGACCAGTGGTGAGAGGGGAGATGGGTGGTGTGAAGAAATGATGTTGGGGAGGCTCCCTTATATAGGCTTGGCGAGGCGGTAGAGAGGCATGGGCGGATCTCGTCGGTAACGATGGCACAGGGCGCTAGAGGCGTGGGCAAGGTAGGCGGACGATGGGCGGTTCCCTGGCGGTTAGCTACGGCTTAATGTCGATGCTAGGCCAGTGGATTGCGGTCGGGAGCATCTGGCGCTCTGCGCGTTAGAGGCGGTGCTCGACGCGGTTCACGGCGGCTGTTGGTCACGCGGCGGGGAAAGGGTGTGTCTGGTGGGGTGGTGTGGTCAAGGCGGAGCGGCACACGTGGGCTGTGGTCGAGGGCCGGCTTGTGGAGCTCTTCAGTGACGGCGCTTTGGCGTGCGCTGCGCATGCCACAGAGGTGGTGGCTGCGAGCAATTGGAGGTGGTCTAGGGGCTGTCTGTGCTTGGGGAAGGGATCATGGGCGGCGGTGCTACCACGCCTACCTCCCTGGAGCGGCGGGCATGGCGTCGGGGTGGCGCTGCACTATGGCTAGGGATGAGGGAGTGGTTGGTTTATGGCCTGGTTGAGGCTAGGGGAGACAAGGGAGGTTAATGGTGATCAAATGGCTCGACAAAATTTGATCAAAACAGTATTAGTTAGGCAGGTTTGATTCTGCTCACAAGGTGTTCGACACAATGGCCGCAAGAATTCAACTTTTGAATTTTGAAAAATGAATTTTGGTGGAGTTGTTAGTCACATGCTTAAGCATCTCTAGTTGCTAGGATTTGTCAAATTGAATTCATTTGAGTGGTTTTTTAAAAAGTGGGATCTAGGTACATACACTTGATTCCATTTTCAAATGTCATTTAAAATTAGTGTTTGAATATTTTTGGAAGATCACAAAGTGGGCCTTGGTACATCACTACTTGTACTAGCAAGGGGTGCAAAGATCCACAATTGTTTCTGTTTGAATTTGAGTGCTAGGAACACCTAAAGTGACCTAGTTGATTAAAATGGCATAAGTGACCATTTCCATTATTAATTCTTTTTGATTTATTTTTCTTTGGATTTTGCTTGGGAATGATCTAGATGTGTGGCATTCATCTTAGAGTCATTTTACAACCATCAGAACAAACAATCCTGGCCATTCAAAACAATTCCTATTTAATGCAACACACATATGGATGCTTAATTATTTAAATTGGAAAAAGTTTTTGTTAACCCTAAATTGGGTGATTTGGATCTTAATAACCTTGATTAAAGATTTGGGATATTACAAAATCTTCCCCCCTTAAACAAAATCTCATCCCGAGAATTAAGAAAGAAAACTAGGAACTAAAGAGATCTAGGAACTCCGTCCTAATGTAATCTTCTCGCTCCGAGGTGGCTTTCTCTTCGGTATATTTGCTCCATTGAATCTTGAGAAATTTGATAGTCTAGGTCCTGGTAGTTCTGTAAGCTTCCTCCAAGATACGGATGGGCACTTCACGATACGTCAGATCCTTGTTGATATCAACGGCTCGGTGATCGATGTTCTTGAAAACTTCGGTCTTCTCCGGCACTTCTAGGCATTTGCGAAGTAACGAGATATGGAACACATTGTGCATGGCACACATTTCCTCAGGTAGTTCCAGTTGATACGATACTTCTCCTCGACGATTCAGAATCTTGAAGGGTCCGATATATCTGGGGGCTAACTTTCCTTTCAGACTAAAACGTTGTGTTCCCTTCAATGTCAAAACTTTGAGATATAAAAAATCTCCGACATTGAAAGTCGGGTCTCTCCTTCTCTTATCAGCATAACTCTTCTATCTGGATTGGGCGGTCTTCAGGTGCTCATGGACTTTGTGAACTTCCTCTTCGGCTTCTCGGAGGATGTCGGGTCCAAAAATCTGACTCTCTCCTACTTGCGACCAATTCAATGGGGTGCGACACTTTCTTCCGTATAAGAACTCAAATGGTGCCATTTGCAAACTAGCTTGATAACTGTTGTTGTATGAGAATTCTGCAAAATGCAGGCAGTCTTCCTATTTTGCTCCGTACTCCAACACACAAGCTCTTAACATATCCTCTAGGATCTGGTTGACTCTCTCAGTCTGTCCATCAGTTTGCGGGTGATAAGTTGTGCTGAAGTTCAACTTGGTTCCCAATCCTTCCTGAACTTTCTGCCAAAATCTCCAGGAAAAGTGGGTTCCTCGATCTAATACTCTCGTCTTGGGGGTTCCATGCAGACTAACAATCCTAGCAATATACAGTTCTGCTAGCTTTGAACTCTGGTAGGTAGTCTTGACAGGGATAAAGTGAGCTACCTTGGACAGTCTATCCACTATGACCCAGACTGAGTCATTTCCTCTACTGGAAGTAGGCAAACCGGTGATAAAGTCCATTCCGATGGAATCTTATTTCCTTTCCGGAATCTGCAATGGTTGCAACAATCCTGTGGGTCTCTGATGTTCCGCTTTGACTCTCTGACAGATATCACACTTGGCGATGTAGCTTCCGATTTCTCTCTTCATCTTGTGCCACCAAAATTGTTCCTTTAAATCCTGATACATCTTTGTTCCTCCGCGGTGGATAGAATAAAGAGTATCATGAGATTCTTGCATGATAACTTCCTTCAGCTCCGAATCTGCTGGCACACAGATACGTCCTTTGTACCACAGAACTCCTTCTTCATCTTTGGTGAATCCAGGTACCTTTCCTGTACCTATACGACGTTTGATTCTGTCGATACTTGCATTTCCCTTTTGGGCTTCCTTGATTTGGCTAATCAAAGTGGGTTGAAGTTCAATGCTAGCTAAAAATCCTTTTCTTACTAGCTCAGTTCTAAAATGCTCCAACTCCTCATGCCAACTTTGTTGCTTCTCCTTGATCATGGTGTTTAACCTACATGGCAATCTGCTAAGAGCATCCACTACCACATTGGCTTTGCCAGGGTGATAGTGAATGTCAAGGTCATAATCCTTGATAAACTCTATCCATCTCCTTTGCCTCATATTCAGTTCCTTCTGAGTGGAAATATACTTCAAGCTCTTGTGATCCGAGTAAATCTCACAGCGGTTACCACAACATAATGACGCCATGTCTTCAAGGCTAAAACAACAACTGCTAACTCAAGATCATGGGTAGGATAGTTCTTCTCACGCTGCTTCAGTTGTCGAGACAGATATGCGATGAGTTTGCCTTCTTGCATCAATACACATCCGAGACCAATCTTGGATGCATCACAATACACATCAAACGACTTCTTGATATCTGGCATGATCAATATTGGGGCTGAAATCAATCTCTTCTTGAGCTCTTGGAAACTTGCTTCACATTTGTCGGTCCATTCAAACTTCTTGTCTTTCTTCAACAGTTGGGTCATGGGTCTTGCGATGCTCGAAAATCCTTCTATGAACTTGCGGTAATATCCCGCTAATCTGAGAAATGCACGGACTTTGGTTTGAGTGGTTGGTGCTTCCCATTCTTCAACATCTTTGATCTTGGTGGGATCAACAGCGACTCCTCCGGCAGACACAATATGTCCTAGGAATCCTACTTCTTTCAGCCAAAACTCACATTTACTGAACTTGGCATACAACTGATGCTCTTTAAGGGTTTCAAGGATGATTCTTAGATGTTGCTCATGCTCTTCTTCTGACTTGGAGTAGATAAGGATATCGTCGATAAACACAACGACAAACTTATCTAGAAAATTCATAAACATCTTATTCATGAGATTCATGAAATAAGTAGGAGCATTGGTTAATCCAAAAGACATAACTGTATACTCGTATAATCCATATCGGGTAGTAAAGGAGGTCTTTGTAATATCCGTTGCACGAATCTTAAGTTAGTGATAACCAGTCCTAAGATCGATCTTAGAGTATACTCTGGCACCAGTCAACTGATCAAATAGATCCACTATCTTGGGCAAGGGGTACTTGTTCTTTATTGTGACGTCATTCAGCTTCCTGTAATCCGTGCACAAACGGTTGCCTCCATCCTTCTTGTCGACGAATAACATGTGTGATCTCCATGGCGATGCACTTGGTTGAATCAAGCCTGTTGCCAACATAGCATCCAATTGCTTCTTCAACTCAACTAACTCTGAGGGGTTCATGCTATAGGGTCTCTGAGCTATGGGTCCGGTTCCGGGGATTAGTTTAATAATGAACTCAATATCCCTATCCGGGGGCATACCGAGCAATTCATCTGGGAATACTCTGACTGGGTCTATGGTGGGTAGGGCTAGACTCTTGTTGCACTAGAATTGACGGGGCAAGGTTTCAGATATATGCTCTACTGACACTCCAGAGCTACTGGTCATGTGATGGCTTTCTTGGCACAGTTAATCAATCCTTTATGCTATGACATCCAATCCATTCCTAGTACTACTTCCAAACCTTTGGTTCCAAGTACTATTAGATTGGCATAAAAATCTATCCCATGTATTCTAATTGGTACAACTTTGCAAATTTTTCTAGCTTTTGTAGTTGAACCGGGTATTTGAATTATCATGACATGCTTCAAGTTGGTTGGGTAAATCCTACTAGTGCATGCAAATTCTTTGGTTACAAATGAGTGCGATGCTCCAGAATCAAACAACACTCTTGCTAAAACTGAGTTGACAAAAAACATACCCAGCACTTCATCTGGCGCTTCTTGGGCTTCTTTGGCGTTCATGTGGAAGAGACAACCGTTGCGGTTGTGAGGGTTCCCTGGGGCCAATCCCCTTCCGGGCTGAACACGACGCTGCTGTTGAGCTGGGGGATTCACATTGGTAGTGGCGGCAATCTTCTTGGGACACTCATTGGAGTAGTGACCCTTCACTCCACGCTCAAAACACGTAATCTGAGACTTGTCTTTTGCTGCCACAAGCACAACATTGCTTCCAGTTCTGGGTGCAGTGTTGTTGGGGTTGTTGTTGTGCTTGGGAGGTGCACGATTGAAATTGCTAGATTTGCCGGGGTGGTTGTTGTTGTTTCCTCCGGACTTCACATTTCCTCCGCTACGGTTGGGGTAGCTTGGGCGAGACATTGGGGGTCGGTTGTTCCGTGGGGCATATCCGGCAGATGGGTTGGGACGGTACTTCTCATGACTGTTGGATCCAACTTGGTGTATCATCCGATGTTTGTGGTTCTCGTTTGCTTGATTAATCTTCCCTTCCATCTGAATGGCAGAGTCGACTAGCTCTTCGAGATCCTCAAAACGGATGTTGACGAGAACTGTCTGCATCTCATCATGCAGTCCGTTCAGGAATCTCTCCTTCTTCTTAGCCTCCGTGTTGATCTCATCTGGTGCATACCTCGCGAGGGACAAGAATCTGTCACGGTACTCCACTACAGTCATTTTGCGCTGTTTTAACTCTTTGAATTCATCTCTCATTCTGGTGACTAAACCTTGCGGCACATGGGTGTGGCTGAACTTGACTTTGAAGGCTTCCCATGTCATCACTTGACCATGGTTCATCGTGCGGGTGCTGTTCCACCATGCTCTTGCATCTCCGGCCAGATAGTGGGTGGCAAAAAGAACTTTCTAGTTGTCATTCACTCTGGCGACTTCTAAGTTGTTCTCCATGGTCTGTAACCAATCATCAGCATCCAACGGGTCTTCAGACTAGCTAAAGATTGGGGGATTGGTATTCTTGAAGTTTTTGAGTTTGGATCCATGAGGATCCTGATTTCCATGGTTCTGATTATTGTGAGCCATCTAGGCGATCTGCTGCAGGGTGGCTAGATTTGCTTGGCGCTCTGCCCTACTAGCTTCACGGTCTGCAATGAGTGTCTGCAGAATTTGCAGCATTGGGTCTTGCAATGAGCTGCTCCCTCCTTGGTTTCCACGAGTCATCTGAAGATTGAGATAGATAAAGGGGGTAGGAGGGAAAGTTCTAAGGTTCATGGTTTTGGTTTCAAGGCTAAAATTTTGAGTTTGACTCAGGTTTTGCAACTAACTTCTTTTCATTCATTCAAGCAAAGCACACGATACAAACACACACCACAACATGAAAGGAAAACAAATGGTTTTAAGAACCATTCTGTAAGCTAAGATACAATGGGGTCGATACTCCTCACTCCTATGATAGTGCTCGAGTGCATCTACTCATCATCGATGAAGTCGAAGTCATCATCGTCGGTGTAGAAGTCCATGGCATCATCCTCCAGATAGTCATCATCATTGCTGAGGTACGAGTCAATATCCCCTTGGATGTCTTCACCTTCCTCTTCTTCTTCTTTTGCTGCAAGCTGAGCTTATTGCTCCTTGATGGTCTTTTTGAGTTTGGCCACCTTCTTGCAAAGACGGTCGATGGTGCGATCCTTCTTTGGGCGTTGACGGCGAAGTGACTGACGATCCTTGATGAGCAGGGAGAAAGTTTGGGCCTTCTGGGCGGCAATGGCGAGGTTGTGGTTGGCGAACTCTCTAGCATTGTCCAATTCCTTCTGTTTGTCGTATAGTAGGAAGTCGAGGTTCTCCACTTGACGCTTCAACTCTGGGTGACTTGGCATCTCAAGAGGCATTCCCATAGAATCACGCCTTGCATAGTGAGCAAAGAGGGTTCCTTGGATTAGGTTGACATTATGTGTGCAAAGACGAGCGAGAGCTTCATGCATTGCCCTGGCTAATCCATCTAGCCAGTTGTTCTATCTCACGGTGAATTGAATCCTCTCAGACATTGGTGCTTCTAACTTGCCTTGAAGATCAACAACTACTAGCCATTGTAAATCTCCTCCTGGGGGTCCATTGAGTTGAGCTCCAAGAAATTCCGGATGCAGATGCTCCAAGTACTCAGACAGTGCATCTAGATCCCTCTCGAAGATCCGTTGGCCTCCGTTGCCCAACTGGTAGAACTTGCTGTACTAAACTTCCATCTATAAGAATTTAGGATGAGCAAGTTAGTGAAGTGATCAAGTGTGTCAAAATTTTATGTAGTACTGTAAGAATTTGGAGGAACATGTATTTTTTTGAGAGAAAGAATCTCAAGGGTAAGAGAGGAAATAGGTTTTCATAAATACTCACTTTGGTTTTGAAACTAAATTTTGTTCGGACGTTTATTCTAACTAGGGTCTCCTATGGTCAGGATGGCTCTGATACCAACTTGTCAACACCCGGATTTTTAATCCCAGATGCTTGTTATGCCATACATCACAATCCCAGGATTACCATTTTTGCGAGACATAACAGATTGGATATCACAGTACATCATCCATTACAAGCCATAATAAGGTCTTACACAAATAAAGGATCTCATGATCCAGTCTTAATACAATCAAGTAGCGGAAAAAATAGCGTAGCGGTGGGCTCCATCTTTACTGTCATAGGCAATGCTGACGATGGGAGATAATCCTAGTTGTCGTAGCCATCCTACTGTCCTCCTTCAGGGTAGTCCTCCTCATAGTCTGTCCACGGGAATAGCCAGGGATAAAGCCATGAGTACTCTTTAAGTACTCACAAACTACCACTATCAAGTAAGATAGTTCTAGTAGGAATGCTAAACTCTAAGTTTATTTGTAAATCTAAGTTTGAAACCTAAGCTAAGTTCAGAAACAAAGAAAGAGAAAATAAAGTTTGAAATCACCTAACTAGGAACTTAGTTGTCATAGTCACAACTCTGTTGTGGTCAAATCATGTCACAATTCATTTCATAAGTCATTTTGAAAACATCTAACAACGGAACAGTATGGCCACTCCAACTGTCCATATCGGCGGACGCGGCTATTCGAATAGTTTGACACTGTACAGAGGTGGTACACTTTCACCACAAAATTCTATACATCTGTCAAGGATAACCCTGAATCATCATACTTAGTATGTAGATAATCAAACATAACCTTTCGTTTACACACTCTAGTATAAGCACCTATCCTATGAGCTTGGCCTCCCAGCCATGGCCAACTGCTATCCTGGGCACTACATAGGTGGAAAACATTGAGAGGTAGCCTCAGCTTAAACCTCTCCCGCGAGGGAACTAATACTAATGCATATAAACTTTTGGCTAAGCCTTACCCAATTCAGGTATTGTGGTTGTACGGTAAAATTGGAATGGTATCACATCCGAACCCAACCATCAGTTTTTATAAATGGGCTAAGGCTCATGCCTCAACATTTTCAACATCATAAACCATTTGTGTTTCTCAACACATCTCAAAACATCTCAATAGAATGACTCATCATTCCAAGGTTTTCACAAGTTTTTGGTTTGGCTCTAATCACTAAGTTAAGAGTGTTCACTAATGTGGGATGCTAAGATCAATCTCATGCCACAGAATGACATCTAAGTCTAACTAGATAGGCCAAGTTTTATACTCTTTATGCTATCTATAAAACAAAGTCAAGAACTTTGGTAAAGTAAAAGAAGTAAAGCTTGTAAGTAAAAATTGGGATGGTATAACTAAAAAGGGTATAACCAAAGAATACCTAATGCACTGGCTTAGGTTATGAAGCTTGCAAGTGTTAGCATGCATTTTTAATGATGGCTTGCAAGGAGTAGCTTGCCAATAATAACTTGCCTTGGTTGATGTAGTGGTTGAAATTCTGCTCTTCTTCTTCGGTGTAGAACTCCTCCTCCTCGAAGACTTGGTCGGTACTATCGTCTATAAATACATACGGAATACACAATCACCAAAAAATACTTAAATAGTCTATTTAGCATAGTAAGGCAACATTTGATGATCTTGTATCATCACACACACATCACAAGTTTTAATGAACTAGTTTCATTTATTTTATTTGAGAAAAGTAACTTCTACTCACTGAAATTAACTAAGATTTAATATTCTCCAATTAAAATATGGGATCATGTGGACACGTGTCATCACCTCATATTCTAATATATGGCAATGTGATTTAAACGTTGGATCACATTTTAATAAGTTTAAGTTTAATATTTAATGATTTAAAGTGACTAGAAATGCCTATATAGCTTTATTTTGGTAATAGTCCAAAGTCACTGCATTAAAATCTTAATATTATTATATATTCAGATAGGTATTGTTAAATGTGATTTTTGAGAGTTGGAATCAACTCAAAAGCTATTGTGGTTGATTTTAGAAAAATGTTTGAGTGTGAAAATGCTTCTGTCTTGCTATTTTTGCTAGGAGAGATCTCTAACTCTAATTGATTTAAATCCAACGGGCTTGCATAGATATTTTCATTACCTTTCCAATACAATTGGAATCAATTTGGATTTGCAAAACTCTCTGAATTGAATTTCAAACTAAGGGACAGAATCTAGATTTAGTTAAAAAGGAAAAATCTAAATTTGAATCTACGGGCTAAGGCGGGAACACTAATGGGCCGGCCCAGTCTCACTCCGCGGTGCTGAGGACAGCTGATAGGGGGGTCCCTCCTGTCAGTGGCTCTTTAAACACAAAGCGGTACGGGGCAACGTGGACCGTAGGATTAGAACTAGGATCTACGGCTCGCGTTCATCATCGACGACGGATACGTCGCCGGCGAGACGAAAACCTAGCGACGCTGTGGGGGTACAGTGGGGGCATACCAGGGCTCTAGCTAGTGCGGAGATGGGGGCATTTGAACAAGGAGAAGACGGCGGACTCAGACATGGTCGCGGCAGCTCCGGTGGTGGACGAAAGCGACGCGGACTTCTCCTCCTCTGCTGCAGCTATCTCCGGTGAAATTCCAGCAGCTGGCTGCTCGAGCGGCTCCAGCGAAAGGTGGGGAAGGACCAGTGGTGAGAGGGGAGCTGGGTGGTGTGAAGAAATGGTGCTGGGGAGGCTCCCTTATATAGGCTTGGCGAGGCAACAAAGAGGTATGGGTGGAGCTCGTCGGTGACGACGGCACATGGCGCTAGAGGCGTGGGCAAGGTAGGCGGATGGTGGGAGGTTCCCTGGCGGTCAGCTACGGCTTAATGGCGATGTTAGGGGCGGTGGATTGTGGTCGGGAGTGTCTGGCACTCTGCGTGGCAGAGGCGGTCTCGATGAAGTTCACGACGGCTGTGGGTGTCTGGCGGGGTGGTGTGGTCAAGGCGGAGTGGCGCGTGCGGGCTGTGGTCGAGGGGCGGCTTGTGGAGCTCTGTCGATGACTACCACACGCGGGGTGTGGTCGAAGGTGTGCACTACACATGGCGTAGAGGTGGTGGGCGCGAGAAAATATATGTGGTCCAGGGGCTGTTTGTGCTTGGGGAAGGGACCGTGGGCGGTGGTGCTACCACGCCTACCTTCCTGGAGCGGCGGAAGAGGGCGGGGATGTATGCTGCGAGCTGCCCGTGCTCGACCGGCGGGCATGGAGTCGGGGTGGCGCTGCACTGTGGCTAGGGACTAGGGAGTGGCTCGTTTATGGCCTTGTTGGGGCTAGGGGAGACAAGGGAGGTTAATGGTGATCAAATGGCTCGAGAAAATTTGATCAAAACAATATTAGTTAGGCAGGTTTGATTCTGCTCACAAGGTGTTCGACACCATGGCCGCAAGAATTCAACTTTTGAATTTTGAAATGAATTTTGGTGGAGTTTTTAGTCACATGCTTAAGTATCTCTGGTTGCTAGGATTTGTCAAATTGAATTCATTTGAGTGGTTTTTGAAAAAGTGGGATCTAGGTACATACACTTGATTCCATTTTCAAATGTCATTTAAAATTAGTGTTTGAATATTTTTGGAAGATCAAAAAGTGGGCCTTGGTACATCACTACTTGTACTAGCAAGGGGTGGAAAGATCAACAATTGTTTCTGTTTAAATTTGAGTGCTAAGAACACCTAAACTGACCTAGTTGATTAAAATGGCAAAAGTGACCATTTCCATTATTAATTCTTTTTGATTTCTTTTTCTTTGGATTTTGCTTGGGAATGATCTAGATGATGTGGCATTCATCTTAGAGTCATTTTACAACCATTAGAACAAACAATCATGGCCATTCAAAGCAATTCCTATTTAATGCAACACACATATGCATGCTTAATTATTTAAATGGGAATTTTTTTTGTTAACCCTAAATTGGGTGATTTGGATCTTTATAACCTTGATTAAAGATTTGGGATGTTACATACAGTCATTCCTTAGCACGAACAAGAGAGAAATTACAATGATTTAACTTGTGAAATAGGATTGCAAACAAATATGAGAAGTGCCATAAAAAATTACTTTACTAACATTTGGACGAAGAAGATAGACATTAGAATGGTATATCTCGTGAACTTATAGAGAAGGGAATGCTAAACCATCTGTGAAGTGACTTAAAATGCCATGAACTACATAATAGAAGGTAGATACTGCTCCTACATAAATTATAATTGAGAAACTTGAATTTATAGAGGAGGGCATGCAGATAACCATGTTAAGTGACTTAAAACATGCCATGTAATACTACATCCAATCCAAAGTAAATAAGGCGTATAATTTTTTCGAAAGTCAATCGACGCAAAATTGGACCAAGTTTGTAGACCATACCAGGAATATCTACCATACCAAACCAACGCCATTCGATACATCGGGGCATATATTTTCATAGAAGCAAATGCCACAAATTAACCCTTAATATATTTTTCTAGGAGCTTGGTAAAAGTCACCATTAGTTGACTTTAAAGTTGTACATGCCTTCTTTTACGGAATGGATGTACTCCCTCCGTTTCAAAAAGTATAAGTCATCATCTAGAGCACTTTTAGTGTGTAGGTTTGGAGTAAACCTACTCACTAAATGGTGTCAAGATACACTCCTATCACAAAGCTAAAACATCTTATATTTTGAAACGAAGGGAGTAATACACAATAGGTGGCAGCTACTGTCGGAGCTTAATTGAATCAAATAATAATAGTATAACTTGCAGAGGGAATGCAAAATGAACAAGTTCAATGACATAAAATTTGTGATGAATTACATAAGAGAAGGAAGTTACTGTGTTTGCTTAGACCAACTAGATTGAAATTAAAATAGCATAAATTCTGAACTTGTAGAGCAGGGAATGTTAACCTACATGTTCAATGGCTTAAAACTACCAATGAACTCCAAAATTACATGCAGTCAGTATTGTAGCAACAGACAAAGCAATTGCACATTATGATGACATAACTTGTGAACTTGTTGAACATGTGGGCAGTTTTAGATGTTCAATGAATTAACATTTTCCATGAACTGCATAATACCAATGAACTCTAATGATGTCTATTTTGTACTACAAAAATTGTTTATGTATATTAAGAGTAATTGTTAGTCAAAGAAAAATACGCATAACAAGGACGCCTTGTACCTCAAAACAGAAGTAGTAGTTTAACGCCTAGATTTAACATAGACTACACCGAATTTATCAAGGGAGAGTGGGATATCAATTAAGCTAGTATTGAGGTAGGAATTTACCACCAATATAGAAATGTAGTTCACTGTCGCAGGCTCATACCTGCTATATTGAAACGAACAAACAAGTAGATCTAGTTTACCTAGGCCACGACATCATTTACGCATACACGGCATCTTTGCGGGTGATGTCAAGGACACCGAGCGTGCCTGGTAGTGGTGAGTTGGGATGAAGCAGATAGATCTATGTAGTGTCTGTGAAGAAGATTTGTGGAGGTTGTTGATGGGTCTGGCTTGCTTCACAAGATGGCCGGTGAAGGAGATCCGGTGTAGTGCACAACGTTGTCGGTGAAGCAGATATGTTACGACCGATTATGGATTCGAGGCGCTGCACAAGAGCGTCAGTGAAGTAGATCTGGTGTAGTGGACTGTTGAGTTTGTGAAGCAGATCTAATGCAGCGCAAGCCGGCGTAGGAAAAGTGGGTCAAGTATTGTGGACTAGGGAGTCGGCAAAACTAACACGGTTGTATGGAAGAGGGTGCCAGGAAAACTAGGGTTCGGTAAGGTGGACGTCGGCTGATCCCCTTGACTGGTCAGGAGTATATGGTATAGAGGTATGGCGTGTAGGCCAGCGAAGTGTGGTGGTGCAGGAGCCAGAGGTGGGATAGGGGTTTGGAGTGGCGTGTGGGCCGGCGAAGTGCGGCGGTGATGTTCCGATGTGGTGGTGCAGGAGCTGGAGGTGAGATAGGGGGTTGGGTGGCGTGTAGGCGGGCGAAGTGCGGCGGAGATGATTACGGTGTGGTGGTGCAGGTGCTAGAGGTGAGAGGGGGTTGGGTGGCGTCTAGGCTAGCGAAGCGCTACGGGGATGGGCCAATGCGGTGGTGCAGGAGCCGGAGGTGAGAAAGGGGTTAGGGTTTTTTGGAGTGCTTTGGGGAAATGGCGTCGGTGGAAGGTGGACTACCCAGCTTCAGAGCTGTGGGGACCCCCATCACCCCGGGGGGAGGGGGATTACGAACCTACCCACACCTCGACATTAGTAGATAGGCCATTATCAAGGGTAGAAAAGGAATTTCGTACGGCTACAACTTGGGGCATGTGACCACTCGAAATATTTCGGTGGAGGTGAGGCGGGATAATTTGCCGCTCTGGGATTTTGAATTTGGCTATACAGTTCAAAAGATATAGAATAATAATATCCTATCCTATCCTAGGAGTATCTATAGTCCAATGACTAGAAAAAATAGTTTACTATAATATCCTAGCCTTTATTTCCGAAGTCATTTCTGCAAAAATAAGGTCTCTACCTTCGGCTCAATTACGTATACACATGAAGGTACGTAGTAACATGAACTAGAGTAGTATGTTTCCCACTATGACCAGCCTAAGAGGATCTCTACTGGCTAGTGTATCTGGTAGTCTAAGCCAAATATAGACCACCATGGACCAAATAATGCCTCCGGTGGCTTGTGTATCCGGTGGTCTAAAATTTAGATATCCTCCAAACAGGCTACTCGTTGTCCATATTTGGACAACCGAGCCACCATGTCTAAAGAAAAGTTGGCCGCTCGCGAGCTCGCTCCCGCATCAAATCAGAGCATATTTTACTGATTTCCTATGTATACTGACTATTTGTGTGCAGGTGGACATATAGACTATCAAATTTAGACTATCCACTAGAAAACTAAAGTCGTGTAAAAAGGAATCTTTTTACACCATTATCTAGACAAGCCACTATAGATGCTCTAAGTCCTTCCATAGCGTGGTCGATGCCCAATAGATAGAAAAGTTGCCACCTCATAAGCGATGCCTAGAAATTCTTTTGAGGCACCAAGCTCAGTGATCACTTTGGCCAGAAATAAATAGCTGGCCCACAACATGATAAACAAATTAACTAGACCAATATCCATGGCTATCTTTGGTGAAGGTCCTCTCAACAACATCCATAGTACACATATATTGCTATTCTATTGAGCGAAGAGTTTGGGGCATCTGATCACCTAGGTGCTCTGGTTCCATGAATTTTTTTGGTGGCATCGATCGGGCAACAGAGGGCACCGGTGCCTGACTCTTGTAAAGTGATTTGGGCACCGATTTTTCACACACTATGGAAGGCCTAAGAGACTACCAAATTTAGACAAGCCACTAGAGATATAGGCAAAAAATACTAGCGTGCTATTTAATTTAGCGTGGCTTTTCTCTAGACGATATGAAAGTTATAGCGTGCTAATAACGCGCTATTTTACAAAACATCTTTTTGTAATTTTTTTAAAATATAATAGGTATATCATGAATATAAACGATTTCAGCATGTAATGAATTGCCTAGAGTAATACTTGTACATGCATAATCAATTCCGGCACTATCCAAGTTGGAGGATAACCGGCAGGGCTGAATCTAGGTACAATTCCAGGTGTTGCAGGAGGAGGCGGTGGCTTGACATGATCACCTAAGTTTAACAATCAAATTTTCATTGTATGTTTTGTTACTTGACACATTCATCATATGTTATCTTACTCCACACCCACCAACAAAAAAATAACATCCTATACTTGAAATAGCGCTAACGCTATGATGTTTTAGCGCGATATAGCATGCTATTTAAAAAATAGCGCCATAGTGAGCAAAATCTTTAGAAAATATCGTGCACTCTCCAAATATGCTATATCAGGCTACATAGCGTGAAATAGCGCACTATTTTTCCATGCTAGAGATGCTCTAAGACTGGTCTGAGTGGTAAGTAACTTGGAGTAGTAATATGCATACATTGTGCTAAAGACTATCAAAAGTACTCCCTTCGTCCAGAAATAACTAAGTTGGTTTTGTCTAGATTCAAATATATTTAGACACATTTTAGTGTATAGATACATTCGAATCTTGAAAAACCCAAGTAACTTATTTATGGACGGAGGGAGTAGTATTTTTTAGATGCTAAAATGGAAAAGAAGATCCAACTGCTGGCAATGTTGGGATTCGAGAGTCTTGATCCAACACTGGAAATGTGTACGAATAACTTTGAATATTGACCGTTGGATCAAGACTCGCGAATCCTAACATTTCCAGCCATTGGATCTTATTTTCCATTCTAGCATCTAGAAGATTTTATTGATAGTCTTCATCACAATGAATGGTATGCACAAAACTCAAAACACACTACTCCATCATTCTAGAATCTTCTCCCTCGTTTCTCTAGACCATGTTACCAGAATTTTCAAGTTTTAGATAGCTAATAATCGTTGACTTCAAAATGATATAAAAGTACAAGAACCAAATATACACCCATACTTTATAGATGTTGATCAAATTTTTTTTTATGCTCTACCAATTAAAAGTTTATATAGTGGTGATATGTCAGATGTCTAGGTACTATTCAACACGAATCTAGCTCCTCTGAACCATTGGATCTAACAGCCCAACGGTCAGGATTGGTGCTATGGATCCAATTCAAAACTTCTTCATTGTAGTAGTAGAGAGAATACAACCTACTATGCTATGAAATTTTGGGGGTGGTGACATGATGGTTCTAGAAAATGGCAAAGTTTTCTCTAGGTGCTATTCAACACGAATCCATGTGCTCTGAACTATTGGATCTAACAGCCCAACGGTAAGGATTGGTGCTAAGGATCCAATTCAAAACTGCTCCATTATAATAGTAGAGATACAGTGGTAAGATAAGATAAGAAATAACTAGTGAGTTACAAGTGCCGTGCACGTGAGAATTAGATAACATAAGTATGACATATCATTTTTTATATAAAATTATAGTAGTAGGTGAAACTCAAAAAATATTTATACTTTCGATCTTCATTCATAAAGTATCCCATGTGTTTGGTTCTTGTACTTTTTGTATAATCTAGAAATCAACCTATAGCCATAAATAATTCGCGTCCGTAAAACTGATCCATAAATAAATTATATTCTATAGGAGTACGTGGGCGGGGCCGTGGGGGACTACATGCCCTTTCGTCTCGAGAACCGCTCGTGCATGAATCTCCCAATCTTCCTAGCAGTTCCTTTCTTCTATATCCCATTCCTTTTCTATCACCCGACCGGGCCTCTGCAAAACAAAAGAAGGCACCAATCACAGTCCATGTCGGCGCTATTGGACAAGATGTACTATTTCGTGGACCATGGCAACACCACACGACAGGTGGCGTATACCAATAGAGCGTTGGTGGTGAATGATTACATCGAGAAAATCCAAAAGCTCCTGGAGGAAACGGACGACGAGATTGTTGGCCTCGACGTCGAGTACACCAATGAGAAATCATTGACGCAGAAGGCTGTTGTCGTCCAGCTATGTGTGGGCATGGATTGCCTGGTCTACCAGATCTGCCAGGCCGACCAGCCATGCTCTAAGCTAGTAGAGTTCCTCACCAACCCTAACATTTCCTTTGCAAGCGTCGACATCGGCAACGACCGTATCAGGCTTAGGTGTTCTCTAGTACCAGTGACGAACTTCGTGGACATCCAGAAGAGGTGGAAGCCTGCCGGCTCCATGAATGAGAAGGATTCTTTGGCTGACTACGTGGTGGCCCTCATAGACGTCCGTTACAAAGTCATGAAGAAGTTGGAGGATGTGGACCACAAGCAGTGGGGGAAGATGCCCCTGACCGAAGAGCAGATCAAGTATGCAAGCCTCGACGCCGACACAACTAACGAGGTATACAGGCGGATAGTGAACTTCGAGAGGGGTCAACAAACTCTCGAAATGTTCAACCAAAAAAAGAACTAAGGAAGAAGGGCAAGGGCAAGCAGACCAAAGAAGAATACGAAGACTGAGAATGGTACACCATGTGACCTACGAGTATATATTTGTGTTTCGATATATCCTTGCTTGATACTACTCCTACTTGTACTATACTACTCGCAGAAGTTAATGCATGTATATACTGCATGCATACAAGAGGCAGAGGAAAGAATTAATGCAAGGAATCACATTTGTTTCTTTTATTTGACTGCAGAGTGATAGTAGGAGTAGGCATCATAGCACACGCCAACAACCCACCCCACCTCAATGAATTGTCTTATCAATCAACAGCCATGGCAGATTATAATTTTATAGTGGTAGAGACTTTCTTTGAGTAATTCCATTTATACTGCTTAGGAGGAGTACTGCTGAAAGACAGAGGGTGAATGGGCACCTGAAAAACTGCTAGTAACACTGTAGTAGTAGAACCGCAAGATGAACATTTCTTGATTGCCCGAATGTATGTTGAGTTAGTACAGTATAAACATATATATTACTACTACCCGCTATGTACTAGTACTACTACTAGCAAAAAAACACTGTCCCTACTGTGGAAAAAATATGATTTCTTCCAACCAAACTAGTACTACTCCAAAAATGGCTATATTTACTTGTTGCGAAAATGGATGTATCTAGACATGTTTTAGTACGAGATACGAGTACATCCAATCCAGTGACTATTAATATGAATCGGAGGGGAGTACTACTACTACCGTACTCCACCATTGTACTACTACTACTCCTCATACTACTACGAAGTATACTCCCGAATGTATGTTGACCAGTACTCCTACCTCTGTTTGGGATTATTAGGCTAGATAACTTTTTAAAATTGTTAGAAATTATAATAAGACTTATCCTATTTATTGTCTTAATTCCCGTGACTCATTAATTTAGATATCTCTATTTTCTCTTAATCTCCCAATGCATGTTGTTTCATCTCTCATCATGTCCCTTGTTTTTTATCTAGCGCCTCGTGCATATAAAACTAGTGGTGCATGCATAAATTAATTAGAGTTCATCTACTTGGTAGTATTGTGAATTATCCCTCTAACCTTCCTAAACCGAGAGCCTTAATCCTATTCAGTTTACTACTCGGCAGAGTACATCCATTGATCCACCCAACCCATCGGAAGTTAAGACTTCATGAAAAATACTCAGGAGAGTACATCCACCAAACTCATCTAGTACCTCCGTTTCAAGGAATAAGGCGCACGCGCGCTCCAAAGTAAAGTTTGACCGAATAAATGGAGCAACTAAAATTTACTTATACGTGTAAAATTTGTTTCATTGAATTCGTATTGAACCAACTTTCCAATGATGCTAAATTTGTACAGTACCAACATTCTTTATATATATTTAGAGTAAATCTTGGTCAAACAAAAAACAAAAATAAGGGAGCCTTATTTCTTGGGACAGAGATAGAGTACTAGTACTACAAACTCCACCATTCCTGGTATGCAAACAATCATTATGAAATTAAACCAATTAATAGCAGCTTACATCACCACTAAAACTCGACGCGAAAGAAGAAACACAGCTCCTTCGACGTAGCAGTACCGACCAGGTAATGAGGAGGCACCGCCAGGTAAGATGTAAGGTCCTCAAATGCGACCTCGCCCGGCTTAGCAGAGCTCGGCGCACCGAGCTCCACCGTCATGGTGTTGGTCCTCCTCTTGCCGTCTGTCCAAGAAAGCAGCGGCGGGCATTCCGCCCACATCCTTACCCTGTACACCGGCAAGTCGCCCATCGCGGCCCTAACACAAACCGCAGACATGAGGGGGGCCGTGCTTACCGAGCCAATTGTCAGGACGAACATGGCACCGTCCTGCTCCCCAACGATAATGAGCCGGTGGGACGCCTCGCCCAACAGCGGCACCACCTCCTAGAAAGCTTTGGTGGTGGCATACTGGATCTTGTGCACTTGGATCGAGTGGACCGCTTCGAGGTGGGTGACGAGCGCTGGCGGCGGGGCGGCAAAGTCGTAGCCGGTCTCCGTGCAAGTGCAGGGAGCATACCGGCACATGATTTCATGCTCATCGAGTTCGTAGTAGGGCAACAAACTACTACAACCTTTGTGGGCGCACTCGACCCTAGCCGTTGATAGGACGGCATCCATGGCGGGCTCGTGGGTGAATCCGCCGCTAGGGTGCTTGCAATTATGGCAGGAGGTGATCTTGCGGACGTAGCGGTGGCAGACTAGATGAATATCCACACACTGTAGAAACAGAAATTCAAAAAATAAAATAGTTGCACGGACGAACCAACAAAAGAAAAATCAATGCATTGTGAGGGAGAAATGGAGAGACCTTGTAGACCCGCCAGAGCTTGAGGGGCTGGGAGCAGGAGGAATAGTTGAGAATGGTGGCTTCCATCTTCAGAGTGACCGTCCCAAGCATTGCGATTTGGGTGGGGGGGATAAGGACTCTCTGATCCGGCCTTGAGCCATGCCCTTCTTTTATATACCACAGCTGATAATCAATGAAGCTCTACCTGATTGCGCCTTTCCTTTTTGTACTAGGGTCCTTTTTATATATTTTGAGGCCTTATTATTTAGAAATTCCTAGTTTAGTTGGACAAGATTAGCGACCTCTTTGTATTTCTGCACCACCCTTTTATTAGTAAGTTGGCACGCGAGACCCACATAATAATAAAGTATGACATTTCATCACTATATAAAATTATGCTCTATAATAGGTAAAGCTCAAAAAAATATGAAAGAGCCACATCTATAAAAAGTAAATGTGTATATTTGTTTTCACCTAGTACACTTTGAAGGTACTGTAGTAACATGTGAATGTTTTACTAGCCTAAGTTATTTAGCACTATGAAGAGCAGCCTAATATGGAAGAGAAAGAAAACATCCAGCCAGAGCTCATTTTTGGCCAGAAGCACAAGGCAACTAGAACGAAAGTTGGCCTGGACTACCACGGGCCCAACCTTCTCTGCAGTGCTGCGCCTGCACGGTTGTACTCCATTGCACGGAAGCTTATATGGGAAGGAAGAGGTGACTGCTGTGATGCTTCCCACCTGAACAAGTGCCAGGCATAGATGTAAGAGTGGACATAGCAGCCAATGCCGCCTTGAGGAGGAGAGAGAGACGATGATTCTCCTTCATCCAGGAGCCTTTTCTCTCACGAAAGGCAGCGACAAGACATAATTTTGGGCAGAGGAACATTTTAAAAAAAAAACAAGGCAAAATATTTTTGGTGGAAGGAGCCCTTGCTCGCCTTGCTAGCAGTACGACTATTTTTTAGCATAATACGATTTGTTTAACAAATTTCACGAATAATACACGAATAGTACGGCTAATTTAACAAATGCCAAGCTAGATTCGCAATTCCTAAAATTCGTGTATTATTCGTGAAATTTGTTAAATAAATCATATTATTTAAAAAATATAGCAGAAGTACAAGATCGACTAGCCACTAAAATCTGAGTACTAATAATACAAACATGATCCTTCTTCCAATGAAGCGGGATATTCATATGCCTTGATGAATACAAGTTCGATGAATATTCATATCAATTTCCAATAAAGCGGGATATATTGAGTAATAAAGTAAAAGATAGGACCAGAGAAGATTTCTCACTTAGCACCACATGTTGGTGCCATTTTATCACAAAACCACAACCTTAGTGATTTTTTTTCACAAAACACCAATTTTTGTGGTAACGTTTTGCATAGAACACCTAAACCACACTAATAGCCCATTAGTAAATTTTAGCCCACTACAAGCATTCCAGCGTGGTCGTCTTCCTTCTATCGAGCAAACATGTCGTATTCGGCCGCGCGCTAGCATGGAGGATGCATGCCATGGATTCCGACAATCCCATATTGTTCAGTGGATAAGATTCGTGCTAAAAAATCTTCAATTTGTACTTTTGGTGAGGGATTTGAAGAGAGTTACAGTAAGAAGATGAAGAACCCTAGTTTTTGGGGCAGAACAATTTGGCTTTGATCAACGTATAAATGCAGCTCCTTTCTAAATGTTGTGGTTTTGTAGTATTTCAGAGCAACCGACAGCTGCCCGAGTACGTGCACATACCTGCAGGTCATGCCTCGCCACCAGCTACAACACCTCCACCTCCACCGGCACAAGCGCCAAGTCCCATTTGCACCACCACGACAAGCTCCACCTCAGCAAGTTCCGGCATCACCTCAACAACCTTCATCTGCGCCTCGGCAAGATACAACACCACCAAGGTCGAAGCTCCATTATGTTTGTGGATGAAGACGACGGGTTCATTACACCGAGACCCGTACTTATGCTTACTTCACAGCTGTTAATAAGCAATAATTGCAGCAGGACCAAAATATAATTAAGCCTCTAAACTTTGTATGAAATGAAAAGAGTTATGTCCTGATTGCAGAAGTTCTAGACTCTTATTTGTATATGCTGGGAGACACTAAAAGTAAACTAAACTTGTCCTGATTGTCTAAATATTTTTATGAAATGAAAAAAACATGTCCTGATTGTCTAAATATTTTATTCAGCGTGGTTATAAATTGCAGTGATAAAATCTACTAGACATGGAGTGATAATTTGTGTGGTTATAATTTGCTTACAGACTAATGAAATCTGGGGACGCTGCAGCTATCCACGCTGCTACGGTGGTTCTGACAAGTAGGCCCAACAAGTTAATCACTTATCAAATGAGCTAACACCGTTTTCTGTGTTTTGTGCAAAAGATTACCACAAAAGTTGGTGTTTCGTGAAACAAAATGTAAAGGTTGTGGTTCTATGAAAAAAAGTCACTAACATATGGTGTTAAGTGATACTAGTAAATGGCACGTGCTTTGCACACAGACAATGGTATCCTACCTTATTAATGTAAAGTCTCTCTAACTTGGAGATCCAATAATCTCTTAAACTTAATTTTTTTTATAAAAAATAAAATTAAAGACAATCCTGGACTTTCCTCAATAATATACTTCCTCTCTTTCAAACTATAGCACATTTTGGTCTAAAATAGCCTACCAAAACATCTTACAATTGGAAATAGAGGTAGTATGCAAAATCTTAATGCCAATTTCTTCTTATTATGAGCTACACAAAATAAAAAAATTGATATTACTTGATATTTCAACGTGTGCACTATTCACTATACTCGGATCCAAATAAAATTATTATTTTGTAGCTTAAAATATAACTTATTTAAAATTGATATTTTCAATGTTTGTGGGTTATATTGTTGGCTACATCCAGATTTGTTTTTAGAATTTTTTGAAATTCAGGAATAGGGATTTTGATTTTCTTTTTAGAAAATAATGGGGAGACGCGATTAGGAGGAGGGAGAATGGGCTGAGTAGCTAGCATGTGTCTGGCTATCTATTATCTATGTTGTGTGGTTTGTACCTTATGTCTAGCGCATCCACAATGTACCATGCAATGCCTAGATGGCCTAGTGTGTCAAACACGTTATTGGCTGCACCGGACAAAAAAAAGGCTTTGAGGAGCGTGGCTAGACACATGTTTGATCTAACATGCCTAATATCCCTTTGGGAGGCCATTGGGGCACGCGGCTGAAATGCTCCTAAGGAATAATAATACACCATATAATTAGAAGTTAGGTATAACACTTGGTCGATTTACAAATAAATATGTCTCTGGTATATAGAAGTTGCAATACTCTAGATAGCTCTGATTCCGTATGATTGTCAACCTTTACATTTTCTGTACTCACAGCTGTCCTTCGGGTAGAGAATGCACATATACTTCTCTATGAACTGTTGAACATCAATTTGAACCTCTGTTTGCCAATATGTGTAAGTTTCATCCATTCCGTTCTCTACTTCCAAAACTAACATCATTTTGGATGGGGCATGAAAGAAATAGTTCATGACCATTTGTGTGTTGAAAAGTGTTTCTCTCACAAGTTAATGATTATAAATTATTCTCCCATGTCTCTGATTGTTGCATGATTAATGCCTTGCCTTAGGAGTAGGTGATAAAATTTTAGAATACTATATGAAAATTAACCTTCTAAAATTTCAATGTTGTCATGAAAAATAATAATAATAAATATATCATATAAAAGAAAGTCACCTTTTTATTAATATTGTTTAAGTATTCATACTAAAAATAGCAATCCAAATTAGTTACATGCTATAGACTATGTTGGACAAACTAAGTGTAACGGTCGATGCAGAGGCCATGGTGATTATTTCCCATTTCGTAAAATAAAAATCCGAGAAGCTGTATTTATACTAAGGGAATACTACATGCATAATTAACATTCTATGAATACTGTATAAAGTAATTTCATTCTCTAGGTATGTCTAAAGGAGTTTGCTAGTTGATGTTTGAAGAACCAATTGTCACGGTAGCTGGGAGGACTTGAATGCTCACATAGATGGATGGATGATTTATTAGGATAACTATTGACTGGGTAAAATATTCACATGCAATTAATGGTAGCACTACTTCGCTTCCAGACTGAGTTGACGCATCACGTGCCACATGGGGCAGTCAGCCACCGACTACCAAATGACAGCAGGTTCTACTTTTTCTAGAGCAGTAGACTTATCCAGAAGACCCTAGCAATTTCAGCAACTAGAGTCCACGAGAGCGGGAGCATAGGATGGAGAATCCAACCTTTGTTAGCCATTAGATCAAATTGGTTTTGTTCTGATGAACGGCACATAGAAGCTCCAATGGGAAATCAATGTCTTGGATTACTCCAAATGTGCATTGGTGAGAAGTTGTGTGGGTCGATTCAAATTCAAAAACTGGTGTACTATATAGTGGTATAGATAGAGATATCGATATTGAAAATCTCGGACCAGAAGGAGTAGGAAAGAGCTCACTTTATCAATTTGTTTTCACCCATCAACTCAATCATCTACGTAGGGCCCACAGATGGGGGAGGTCGCGGTTGCCTTGGACACACCACAAAATTATGACTGGTCCATCGAGTGCGGGAAATAGAGTCAGCATTCGGTCCAATCGCTTACCCTAGTCATCATCATTGATATTGCCACACGCATCGGCTTCATCAGCGACATTGATTGTCCCCTCGCTTTGGTAATCTGCCACATTAATATCAGATCATCTCCTTCCTATTTATCCTCTCCCCTTCCCCGTGCCAATCCAACTCTAATCCCCCGCTTCTAGCAACCATCTCCTTCCTCATATGTCATGCATGGACACCTTCCGGCTGCCGCCCGCCGTACCGGAGTGCAAAGACCCTGACATCACTGCACAGGAGGACAATTTCCTACGCATTTGAGCCTTCTCCTCGCGGAGAACAAAGTGGCAGCTGGCGTGCATCTTCCTCGATGCTAGGACGGTCGCCGCAAGTACCATATGTATCTCCTCCACGAGAATCTGGACGGGACGTTGAAGGTCAAGTTCATCAACTTCAGGGGCGCCCGTCTCCTCTAGGGCTAGGCCTTCCACTATGGCTGCGAGATGGTGGTGTTCACCGGTGCCAACATTTTCACCAACTACTGGGACCAGTTACCCAACAACGAAAACTTCATCCATAGTGTCCTCCCGGAGCTGCCGATGGCTACGGTGAAGGAGATATGCCCAAGAGGCAAATAAGAAATAGGTTTTTATTATCATATCTCAATTAGTTTATAATAGTTTCATATTGTGCTAAAACTATGCCAAGTAGAAACATTGGTACATGTGTGGTATGAAACAACCAAGTCCCTAGTAACCTCTATTCATACTAGTTTGTTGGTCACGAAGATGATCGGGGTTTCAAGATCATGGCCATTTATGCCGACTGACAACGAGATCATATCATTGGAGAATAATGTGGTTGGACATTCCTTGAAGGATTGCAACACGATCAAGTCATCTAGTTCATTATTGCAAAAGCTATACCTAGATTCCTTCTCCTTAGACTGTGAGCTCATATTACTCAGTGTTTCCCTAGGCTGCTTAGACTGCATCAACCATCATATGGTAATACGGTGGCCATAAAGGTGTATGTTGGGTATTCCGAAGGAACAGTAGATGACATGTGACTGCAAGACAGGGATTTGTTCACCCACATCACGGGTAAAGATACATACGGCCGGCTTGGTGAGATTACATCCATATATGTTGCAACATGTGACTAGGTCACGGGGATGTAATATCACGGTAACAAGAAAACAGAACTTGTTGTGAACGAGATTTAACAAGGTATAAGATACCATTGATCGGATCTCAGACAAGTTGTATCGAGAAACAAAAGGAAGAGGATGCTACATATAGACGGTTCAAACGACATTGTCATCACGAATGCATAGGGGTCACATGGATATCCCTGGTCCCTCTGTTGATCATTGATATAGATCATGTCAAGAGCATTCCCGAGCCGTGAGAGGATAGACTTAAGGGTACGATGAGAGCGATCATTCGTAAGATGGAATCACAATAGAGAAAGAGAGAAAGCCGGAATCGTTCCACAGAGAGATCCAAAGTTGTTCGGAGAAAGAATAAAGAACCGGAATCATTCCAAAAAAGATCCGAAGTCATTCGGAGGAAATCGAAAGGGAACCGAAAGGTGTTTCGGGTCAAGACAGTTTTTGTACTATGTATTTACATATTAATTAATTTAATTAATATTAAATATAATATTAAAATCTAATTTGAAAGGTTATTCCACTAATGGGCCAAACTTCCCAAGGGAAAAGGGCCCATGAGGGAAAACCGAAAGGGGGGAAGGACCAAGGGCCAAAGGTCCAAGGCCCAGGCGCCTTGAGGGGGCCCACCCGGCCAGCCTAGGGCTATGGGCGGGGTGGGGCCCACCCCAGGCCGACTGGCCCATTAAGGCCCATGCGCCTCCCCCCTCTCCCTTGAATAGTCCCACATGGGAAACCCAAAGGGGAGGGCACACCCCCTCCCCCTGTATAAAGGAGTGCCCATGGGTGGGATTGAACACACCAAATACACAACTAGAGAAGTTCTTTGGTTGACTTTCTCCCTCCCTCTCTCTATACCTCGTGACCATGGCCCCAAGTCTGGGCTGTGCGATCGAGGCCACTTGCAGTACGCCGTTGCGCTGCAGGGATTCCTAGCCGGATATCAACTTCCGCACTCCTGACGAGATCAGGGAGCCGGAGGTATCATTGTGCACCGGATGTGTACGAAGACACGAGGCGCAACAATTGGGGCGTTTTAATGTCGTTAGCCGGAGCTGTTGCACGATGAAGATGACGAAGATCAAGAAGGACCAAGGGGTGACCTGCGAGGAGCTTCGCGACCTTGAGGTCGGCTTCGAGTACGACTACATCAACCATGTTCCACGCGGAACGTTAACCGCGTACAGACTACAAGGGTATGTACTCGATATGCACTCCGGCCGTTACCACATTACTACATAGATAGATCCTAGGATAAGTTTCCAGGGATCCTTCATAGGGAAATTTTTGTTTTCTGCGTCGATCCCCAACAGTGGTATCAGAGCCGATCTATGCGTAGGAGTGTTGTACGGCCAGTACACACAAGTATTGTGCGGGCATTGATCCCTTAGTTGTTACCCTCTAACGTGTACTTGTTTATATCGCGGTATTGTTTGAAGAAGCGGCCCGGACCGACCTTACGCGTATTCGTACGCGAGACTGGTTCCACGCTCAACATACGGCTTGTACCGTATAAGTGGCTAGCAGGTGTCTGTTTCTCATACGATAGTTGATATAGCATTTACAATGGAGGGCCCCGAAAGGGGTGTAGTAGAGACAACTGTCGGATCCATGTTGTGGTTGGAAAGTTCATAGTTTAGAAACGGTTCTAGTGCGAAAGCCCTAACAACCACGTAAAACTTGCAATAGATAAAGTAGAGGCGTCTAACTTTATTTTGCAGGGGGGCATGTGATTATGATATGGCAAAGGACGTTATGATGGTAAAGTAGTTTACTTTTATGTTACTAAGTAGTATAGTAATTGTCATCATTCTGATGGACGACCTGGTGGCGGCGTCGTGGACTTGGCGTCAAACCAAGGGCACGATGGAGATCATACCGGAGCGCTCGATGGAGATCAAGGCGCAAGAAAGACCATATCATATCACATTATACATATGATGTTGATACCAGTTTTTACATCTTATTGTGTGCTAGTATTTAGATACTCAACGGTAGCAAATAAGATAATCCCTATTTAATTCCAATGTTCCATGTTCCCCTTGTGTGTGTACCACCAAGAAAGTTCTTCGGTATGAGGCCGGTCGTGATGATCGGGGGTCAGACATATCTATGTTCACATACAGTGGGTGTAAGCCATGTTGCACAGCGAATACACACAAGTTAGATTTGGCGAGCCTAGCACGCTAGAGAAGCGTGGCCTCAGAACACAAGAGATCGAAAGATCGAGCATGAGTCACATGGATGATGTGATTGTCATTATTGAATGTCTACCTTTGATACTGCACTGATGGTCATGACGATCGGGGGATGTGCAGAGCATAGGGATCATGCAATCACTAAAATCGTCCAGGGGATGACCGTTTTAGTGGAGACCAATTATAAATTGATCTCTTATTATAAACTTAGTCTAGATGTCTATTTGCAAATATCTTAGTAGATCTTAGCCTATCCCATTGAGGTCCTTTGCGACCATGGGAATATATTGCTTAATTTGGAACTTAGCAAAAGGGTCCAACTTCATAGATTAATACCTACGCCTGAGGGATAACCTCGTAAAAGGTGATCTTCTCTTCTTGATACAATAACCATTAGGAGATAGTTCGATGACTCCAGAATGTTTGTGTTTTCTCCATAATCATCCAATAAGCCATTCTCCATTCGATGGAGAGTTCGGCTACATTTTGTATTCTACAGAATAAGGCACATAGAGTATGAGCCATTGGATGGGTTTTTCCTTCATCATGGATGAAAAGAGAATGTTTGGAAAAACACTTAGTGATCTTGCATTAGAGTTGAGAACTCTTGGAAGGGCTTGATTGTAAAAGGAGGTCATGGATGAAACAGGTATATATTAGATATACAAAATTATAAATGTGGTTTTTGCAAAACTCATTGTAGTTTGCAAAGTATTTGATACTTGTCCTGTTCTGTGAAAACAGGAGGATCTCCTTGAGAATTGCTTGTTTTGAGGCAACGTGACTTGATGACGGCAAGCAAAACAGTTGATGGCCGACATCACCTCTTCCCTCAAAGTTTGTCATTTGGATTAGTGGATTTGAATATAATTTTGTAATCCTAGTCTGTGTGTCTTGCTTTTGGCGAGACGATTATTCATATGAACAGGTTACAAGCCAGTTTGTACTATTCTTATGAACAATACCATTATGGTCACATTATGATTACAAACAAGTTATTCTCATCACTATGTTAATGATAATAGTTTAAACATTTATAAAGGATTAGAATGCTAAAAGATACCCAAAGTTTAATAATGAAAAGACACTACATTTTAAGTCATTTGGGTTATTGCAGGTTCTTTATGAAAGATCGGGGTCCTAGATGCTTAATCTAGAGACTTTGCAAAACCATTCCTCTTAGGCAAAATGACTAAAACTCCACATTCTGGTAAAACGGTGATATGCGAAGAAATGTTGAAAGTTATACATAATGATGTATCATATTTTCAACAAGTAGTGGAAATCATTAATTGTGGACTTAAGTGAATAAGTGTATTCACTTAATGAAACATGAAGTTTGAAACGACTTGAATTGTTCAAATAAGTTCAACAACAAATGGGATATTGAATTAACTAAATTAACAAGTCTCTTCGATTTGATCGACATAACTAAGGTATTCAAGTTAAGTTTAGCATAAAAAGAACTTGTGAAAGATGTTTCACAAATTATGATAATTGGATGAATTCAAACCATGTTGAAATATCTAAACATCATAATCATTATATATTGGATACATATGGTATAATATTATCTCTTATCAGGGTTATAGTTACCGTTTAGAGTTAAAAGATCAAAATAAGCAAACACTCATTTGAAATACAAAGGAACATCTAAAGATTCGTGGAAACAACACCATAAGTGTTATGGCACGTTCGAGTTTATGGAGATTTCGATAAGTCGAAGTCATGGCGAATAAAAAAGTCTTTGTAGAGCATTCTTAGGAAGCTATGAATGCATCTTCCACAAAGGGGCGAACATGTTGTTGTCCAAAGTTGATGTGTCTTGATGAATATACAGGTGGAAGAAAGTAAAAGATCGAAACAAGGTATTCGACCTTGCCTCCGAATTTTTGAGTGGCACAGCGGAATTTGTTTCGTGAATCCAAACTCTACAAATAGAGGAGAAACAAATGATAATGATCATAAACTTTTAGGGAATACTTTTACTAAAGAAAGTAGGATTCAACTATATATTCTACAAGTTTGTGGAACTATAGTTGATTCACTTGTCATGTTTTTAACAAGACATACCTACGAAATACAAAGAAGTGTGATGGACCTGAGTACGAGAAATTAATGGTCATTGAAATCTCGTTAGCAGAATTCTCGACTTGATAGTAATCAAAGAATTTTTGGAATGTCCAAGATTATCAAGAGGACCTAGATTTGAGTGGGAGCAAATCAGCTTGGCTAGTTCATAAAATGTAGCTGACATATTCTGAGTGGGAGCTAAGTGAAATCCCTAGATCTCAAACATTAATGTCATATTTGAGTTGGAGCGTGAAATCATTCTGGAATATGTAGATGACATATGTGAATGATGTGATTGGTGTTAATATTATTTAAGATATGATGAAGTTGAAGTTATTAAACAAAAGATCTATCGAGATAGATTAGTAAGTTTAATAAATACTGGATGCTGAATGCTTCCTAGACTTGATTCTGAAAGGTGTTCAGAATGTCCTAAGCAAGATTCTGAAGATGTTCAGAATGGAACAAGGTGATAAAGTAGTTCTTACTATATGAAGCATTGAGTATTGCAACTATGGTTGAAATAAAGAGATGCGTTGCATCTCCTATGCCTCAGTCATAGGTTCTTCTGTATAACCATGTTGTATACTCAACATAAAGTGACCCGAGGTTCTGGTTGGTAGGACAAAGTCTTAACTATAAGAACATGTCTTTAAGTGATTCCTGAGTTGATCACTGAACCAGAATTAAGTTTGTACTTAAGTAGCAAGAAGCAATGTAAGTGGCATAGATGCATTTCATGCACTAGGATCTACATAGATACAGAAGTATAAATGCTACATCTAATGTGATGTATAATGTTATGGCGGGGGTAATTCGCTTTTAACATAGAATGATGTGTCCTAGGGCCCAGTGCCCATGAGAAAGCCCTCGAGGTTGATCTAACGTCACTGTAATCTCCTGGAATCTGGCCCTGTTCTGCTGCCATGACTATAGTATATACACAAAGGATAGAAAAGTGTGTTTCGAAGTTTAGATGACAACGTGAAAACACCGTCATCAAAAACACTAGAAACAAAAGTCTCGCTTTGTTGCCAAACAAATACTTCGACCCATTATACGATAATGGAGTGAATGTCAAAATTAGGAAGACATTAATGATTTGAAAAAGACATAATGATCTGGTAAAACAGAACATGGACATGACGTTTCCGATAAGCATGCTTGATCTGTAAACGCATATGGTATAAGGTTTATATGAGTAAAATGCAAGCTGGATTATTTGTACTCTAGTGCAAGTGGGAGACTAAAGGAAATATGCCCTAGAGGCAAATAAGAAATAGGTTTTTGTTATCATATATCAATTAGTTTATAATAGTTTCATATTGTGCTAGAACTGTGCCAAGTAGAAACATTGGTACATGTGTGGTATGAAAGAACCAAGTCCCTAGTAGCCTCTATTCATACTAGTTCGTTGGTCACGAAGATGATCTGGGTTTCAAGATCATGGGCATTTATGCCGACTAACAACGAGATCATATCATTGGAGAATGATGTGGTTGGACATTCCTCGAAGGATTGCAACATGATCAAGTCATCTAGTTCATTGTTGCAACAGCTATACCTAAACTCCTCCTTAGATTGTGAGCTCATATTACTCACTGTTTCCCTAGGCTTCTTAGACTGCATCAACCGTCATCTGGTAATACGGTGGCCATAAAGGTGTATGTTGGGTATTCCGAAGGAATAGTAGATGCATGTGACTGCAAGACCAGGATTTGTTCATCCACATGACGGGTAAAGATACATACGGCCGGCTTGGTGAGATTACATCCATATATGTTGCAACATGTGACTAGGTCACGGGGATGTAATATCACGGTAACAAGAAAACAGAACTTGTTGTGAACGAGATTGAACAAGGTATAAGATACCATGGATCGGATCTCAGACAAGTTGTATCGAGAAACAAAAGGAAGAGGATGCTACATATAGATGGTTCAAACGACATTGACATGAGGAATGCATAGGGGTCACATGGATATCCCTGGTCCCTCTGTTGATCATTGATACAGATCATGTCTAGAGCATTCTCGAGTCGTGAGAGGATACACTTAAGGGTACGATGAGAGCGATCATTCGTAAGATGGAATCACAGTAGAGAAAAAGAGAAAGCCGGAATCGTTCCGCAGAGAGATCCGAAGCTGTCCGGAGAAAGAATAAAGAACAGAAATCATTTCGGAAAAGATCTGAAGTCATTCGGAGGAAATTGAAAGGGAACCGAAAGGTGTTTCGCGTCAAGACGAATTTTGTAATATGTATTTACATGTTAATTAATGTAATTAATATTGAATATAATATTAAAATCTAATTTGAAAGGTTATTCCACTAATGGGCCAAACTTCCCAAGGGAAAAGGGCCCATGAGGGAAAACCGAAAGGGGGAAGGGCCAAGAGCCAAAGGGCCAAGGCCCAGGCGCCTTGAGGGGGCCCACCCAGCCAGCCTAGCGCTGTGCGTGGGGTAGGGCCCACCCCAGGCCGACTGGCCCATTAAGTCCCATGCGCCTCCCCCCTCTCCCTTGAATAGTCCCACATGGGAAACCCAAAGGGGAGGGCACACCCCCTCCCCCTATATAAAGGGGTGCCCATGGGTGGGATTGAACACACCAAATACACAACTAGAGAAGTCCTTTGGTTGACTTTCTCCCTCCCTCTCTCTATACCTCGTGACCATGGCCCCAAGTCTGGGCTGTGCGATCGAGGCCACCTGTAGTAAGTTGTTGCGTTGCAGGGATTCCTAGCCGGATATCAACTTCCGCACTCCTAGCGGGATCGGGGAGCCGGAGGTCTCATCGTGCACCGGATGTGCACGAAGACTCGAGGCACAACACTTGGGGCGCTTAAATGTCGTGAGCCGGAGCTATTGCACGATGAAGATGATGAAGATCAGGAAGGAGCAAGGGGTGACCTGCGAGGAGCTTCGCGACCTTGAGGTTGGCTTCGAGTACGACTAAATCAACTGCGTTCCCTGCGGAACATTAACCGCGTACAGACTACAAGGGTATGTATTCTATACGCATCGGCCGTTACCGCATTACTACATAGATATATCCTAGGCTAAGTTTCCAGGGATCCTTCATAGGGAAATTTTAGTTTTCTGTGTTGATCCCCAACATCCGGAGGTACCGCCGCCATATCAAGAGGTGCCGCTGATGGCTCGGGAGGTACCGCCACCATGTTATCCGGAGGTGCCACCGTGTTATCCAGAGGTGCCGCTGATGGCTCAGGAGGTGTTGATGAGTCAATAGTCGCTTGTGTCACTCGAGCTGGCGTTGGTGCCGATGGCACGAGCTACCGCTAGCGGCGTGGACTAGGTGGTAGGAGGCATCGAAACTGCACTAGTCAGCAACGAGTCCTTTATATGTAAACTCGTGTTGTTATGTTAGGGGATGTTTGGTTTAGATGATGTCATTTAGGGATGAGGATATCCCCAACCAGCTGGTTAGGGGTAGCCTTTTTTGTTTGGTAAAGTGGGATAAAAAGTGGTTAGGGATAGCCAGTCAAAATCTATTGGCCCAATTGTTTTTTTAATTTTTCTCTTTCACCTTGTCTTCTTCATCCGCCTAGCAACTTTCCTAGCAGCGGCCACGACCGGCGGCAGCTCGCCACCCTTTTCCCCCTGTCAACCCCGTGTCAACCTGCCTGCCTGTGCCCCCTCTGCCTGCCCACTCTGCCCGACGGCCTACGCCCGCGTGTGTATTCGAACACCCGCTCCGCCCGACGGCCTATGCTATGGCTGCCTCGTGTCGAGCCCGTAGGCAAGAAAAGATGGTTATTTTCTCTCAAGAGGAAGGGTGAACAAACAAGAAAATGCTTCGGACGAGTTATCCAAAAGTGGTTGAGCTCATCTAGCTCTTTTTGTGGGATATTCTCAACCACCATTTTGAGCCAAAAGTGGTTATCCATATCCCCTCCACCCTCTAAACCAAACACTGGATAACCAAAAAAAGTGGATATTCCATGTTATCCACTGGATAGCCACTGAACCAAACAACCCCTTAATAGTTGAATGAACTTTCTTTTGGGATGTCCTTTCTTTTGGTACTATCATCAAAAGAACTTTCTTTTGTTACTACTCACAGTACCCTGTAGTACTAGTAGTACTACGAATGACGATCTATTGAATATCCTTCCCCCCGATGTTTGTGAAGGAAGAGAAAATTTCGAAACTTGGAAAGTTTGAATTGCTACTCTATTGTACGCCCTCAAATTACTTGACTCGAATTTGTCTAGATTCGGATGTATATAAACGTGTTCTAGTGATAGATGCATTCGAATCTGATAAATGCAAGTCAATTAATTTGGGCCAGAGGGAGTAGCAGTCGGGTTTGGTTCCTTCTCGAGAGAGCAGCTGACCGAGCCATACGTTTCATACTACTTCCTCTTCGATTGTTTTACAAATATGACCAAATCTGTCGACATTCAAATTCTTGGATATGGGATCATAAAGTAGGATGTAGAGATATGGCCTTGACCTTGTGGTCGTTTGGCTTGAAATCCAAGAAAGTTCATACTCGTTGATAGCTAAGCTTAAATTCGTTTAAATTTCACCACTTACTTTTAGGTTAGCATATTACACAATCAGTGGGAGCATATTTTACATCAAAGAACTAAAAAAGGGAAATTTACATGGAGGTCCATACATTTAGCCCAAAGGACCGTAAAAGTAAAACTTTCTAGTTCGGCTCCTTCTCGAGAGATCAGCTGATCTGAGCCAAACTCTTCATACTACTTCCTCTTCGATTGTTTTCATAATATGGCCAAATCTGTTGCCATGCAAATTCTCTCATATGGGGCCACTAGCATAAAGTATGATGTTGATATGGTCTTAACCTTGGCCATTCGGCTTGAAATCCAAGAATGGTCATACTCATTGACAAGTAAGCTTAAATTATTTTAAATTTCACCACTTACACTGTTTGGTTAGAATTTTACATAGATGGTGGGACTACATTTTACATCAAGGACCTAAAAAAGGGAAAATTACATCGAGGTCCATACATTTAGCACAAAGGACCCTAAAACCAAACAAGGAATTGAAAACGATCAGGTATGGCTCCTCGAGAGAGCAGCTGATCGAAAAAATCTTCTAACTTGCTTTTCAGAAAATAAATCCATGTCACTTGGACAAATGAAATTGATTATTTTTTATTTTTCATATCTTCGGTTGTTTTCAAAAGATGGCCAAATTTGTCGGCATGCAAATTCTTGAATATGGGATAATAAGCACAAAGTACATTCTACATAAAGGACCTAAAAGAAGGGAAAATTACATCGAGGTCCATACATTTAGCACAAAGGACCCTAAATTTGAGCAAAGAAAACAATCGGTTTCGGCTCCTTCTCGAGAGAGTAGCTGGTCAAGCCATACTCTTCATACTACTTCCTCTTTGATTGTTTTCAAAATATGGCCAAATCTGTCGCCATGCAAATTCTTGAATATGGGATCATCAACATAAAGTATGATGTAGAGATATGGCCTTGACCTCGTGGTCGTTCGGCTTGAAATCCAAGATTTTTTCATACCCGTTGACAACTATGCTTAAATTCGTTGAAATTTCATCACTTACTTATAGGTTAGCATTTTACACGGTTGGTGGGAGTACATTCTACATCAAGGACCTAAAAAAGGGGGAAATTACGTCGAGGTCCATAAATTTCGCACAAAGGACCCTAAAATTGAGCAAAGAAAACAATCGGGTTCGGCTCCTTCTCGAGAGAGCAGTTGATCGAGCCATACTCTTCATACTACTTTCTCTTAGATTGTTTTCACAATATGGCCAAATCGACCGCCATGAAAATTCTTGGATACGCGATCATCAGAATAAAGTATGATGTAGAGATATGGCCTCGACCTTGTGGTTGTTTGGCTTGAAATCAAAAAATGTCCATACTCGTTGACAACTATAAGCTGAAATTCATTTAAATTTCACCACTTACTTTTAGGTTAGAATTTTACACGGTCGATGGGAGTACATTTTATAACAAGGACCTCAAGGGGAAAATTACATCGAGGTCCACACATTTAGCACAAAGGACCCAAAAATTAAGCAAGGAAAAACAGTTTGGTCCGGCTCCTTCTCACGAGAGTAGCTGATCGAGCAATACTCTTCATACTACTTAATGTTCGATTGTTTTCAAAATACTGCCAAATTTGTGGGCATGCGAATTCTTGGATATGGGATCATGAGCATAAAGTATGATGTAGATATGGCCTTGACCTTGGTGGTTTGTCTTGAAATTGAAGAATGGTTCATACTCATTGACAACTAAGCTTAAATTCGATTAAATTTCACCACTTACTTTTAGGTTAGAACTTTACACGATCGATCGGAGTACATTTTACATCAGGAACCTCAAAAAAGCAAAAAATACATCAAGGTCCATACATTTAGCATAAAGGACCCTAAAAGGAAAAAATTCTAGTTCGACTCCTTCTCGAGAGATCAGCTGATCTGAGCCAAACTCTTAATACTACTTCCTCTTCCATAGTTTCCAAAACATGGCCAAATTTGTTTCCATGCACATTCTCTAACATGGGATCATGAGCATAAAGTATGATGTTGATATGGCCTTGACGACCATGGTCGTTTGGCATGAAATCCAAGAATGTTCCTACTCATTGACATGTAAGATTAAAATAATCCTATAAATTTCATCACTTACACTTTTAGACCTAAAAAGGGGTAAATTTCATCGAGATCCATACATTTAGCAGAAAGGACCCTAAAATCAAGCAAGGAAAACAGTCGGGTTTGGCTCCTTCTCACGAGAGTAGCTGATCGAGCCATACTCTTCATACTACTTCCTCTGCGATTTTTTTTCAAAATATGGCCCAATCTATCGCCATGCAATTTTTTTGATATGGGATCATCATCATAAAGTATGATGTAGAGATATGGCCTGGACCTTGTGGTCGTTCGGCTTGAAATCTAAGAAAGTTCATACTCGTTCACAACTAAGCTTAAATTCATTAAAATTTCACCACTTACTTTTAGGTTAGCATTTTTACATGGAAGGTAGGAGCATATTTTACATCAAGGACCTAAAAAAGGGAAAATCACATCAATGCCAATACATTTAGCACAAATGACCCTAAAAGGAAAACCTTTTGTTGCATTGGTTCGGCTCCTTCTAGAGAGATTAGCTGATGTGAGCCAAACTCGTCATACTATTTCCTCTTCAATTGTTCTCAAAATAATATGGACATATCTGTGCCATGCAAATTCTTTGATATGGGGTCATCAGCATAAAGTATGATGTTGATATGACATTAAGCTTGGTCGTTCGTCTTGAAATCTAAGAATTTTCTATACTCATCGATAACTATGCGTAAATTTGTTTCAATTTCACCACTACTTTTAGGTTAGAATTTTACATGGGCGGTGGGAGTACATTTTACATCAAGTACCTAAAAAAGGGAAAATTACATTGAGGTCCATACATTTAGCACAAATGACCCTAAAATTGAGCAAAGAAAATAGTCGGGTTCGACTCCTTCTCGAGAGAGCAGCTGATCGAGCCATACATTTCATACTACCTCCTCTTCGACTGTTGTACAAATATGGCCAAATTTGCCACCATGCTAATTCTTGGATATGGGATCAACAACATAAAGTATGATGTAGAGATATGGCCATGACCATGTGGTCGTTCGGCTTGAAATCCAAGAAAGTTCCTAGTTGTTTACAGCTAAGCTTAAATTCGTTTAAATTCACCACTTACTTTTACGTTAGCATTTTACACGGTCGGTGGGAGCATATTTTACATCAAAGACCTAAAAAGGGAAATTTACATGGAGGTCCATATATTTAGCCCAAAGGACCGTAAAAGGAAAACTTTCTGGTTCGGCTCCTTCTCGAGACATCAGCTTATCTGAGCCAAACTCTTCATACTAATTCCTCTTTGATTGTTTTCAAAATATGGCCCAATCTGTTGGCATGCAAATTCTCTTGTATGGGGCCATCAACATAAAGTAGATTGTTGATATGGCCTTGACCTTGGTCGTTTGGCTTGAAATTCAAGAATGTTCATACCCATTGAGAAGTAAGCTTAAATTCGTTTAAATTTCACCACTTACACTTATTGGTTAGAATTTTACACGGATGGTGGGACTACATTTACATCAAGGACCTAAAAAAGGAAAACTACATCGAGGTCCATACATTTAGCACAAAGGACCCTAAAACCAACCAAGGAATTGAAAACAGTTGGGTACGACTCCTCGAGAAAGAAGCTGATCGAGTCATACTCTTCATACTGCTTCCTCTTTCCCAATTTTGGACGCATATTAGGTTTGGTCAAAGTCAATCTTTATAAAGTTCGACCAACTATATGTAAAAACATACTGACTTTTCTAATGAAAAATGCGTATAATATGAAACTATAGTTCATGATGATTCTAATAACATTGAGTTGATGTCGTACATTTAGTCAAAGTTTATTAAATTTGACTCTGACAAGAAGTAATACGCGTCCTAATTTGGGAAGGAGGGAGTACTACTTGCTTCACGGAAAAAGGAGCACTCGTCACTTTCGAACTAGCTTGCTACGGGTGTGCTTGGTGTTTCCTCTTCCTAGGGTACGGAGGTGGAATAGTGCAAAGTAGGTAGGTTGGTCAAATCATAACGGTGAGCATCCAATGCGATGGGATTTTTTTTTTTTGCTAGCTAGATCAGCCAATCCCTTGTCAAGCACTTAAGTAGTACTTGTACTTGTACTAGTAGTACTGCGAATGGCGATCTTTTGAATATCCTTCCCCCCTGGATGTTTGTGAAGGAAGTGAAAATTTCGAAAGCAGGAAAGTTTGAATTGCTACTCTATTGTACTCCCTCCGTTTCAAAATATAAGATGTTTTAGGTTTGTGAAACGAGTGTATCTTGATCCCTTTTAATGTGTAGAGTCACTCCAAATCTAGATGAACCTACACCCTAAAAGAAGTCTAGATACACTCCTTTCAAAAAGTTAAAACATCTTATATTTCGAAACAGAGGGAGTACTGTAGTAGTAATACTTTTTGCCGCCAAGGACCAAAGTGGTTCCCATCGACGCAGCTGACGAACACGCCAGACATAGACATGGAGCCGCCAATACAAGGCAGGTTTTCGGTCGACACACGTGCGCAACACCATTTTGTGGACGAGGGAGAGATCAGTCGGCCGGGGTGTGTGGTGGTGATGCTGGTCATAGTGGAGAGTAACTTAGTACTAACATGCATATGTTACTAGTCTAAGTTACTACTTCCATAGTGTAAAATAATATAGGTGTGGTATCATGCGAAGCCTTCTTTATTGCAATGTAGACTAATTTTTTCTTGAAATGTGTGATGTTAACATAGCTAGTTACCACAAGGCTCTCTTTCATCATTTAATTGCATGCCAAGTGATCTAAATGTTTACTGTTGGCAATACATGTAGGACTATGTTACTACGTAGTACTACCCAAGTTACTCACACTATGACTAGCCTGATGAGGGAGTGAAGGAGAGAGAAAACACATTTTATTTTATGTGCATACAAATCATGGTCCTGAAATTTACTCTACTCACTGTACCTTGTACCTCGTGTTAGGAACCCATCCCAGCTTTGCTCTGACATCGCACCGGCTTCAAATCCTCCTCTTTGCAGCTCTCTCAGTGCCTCTCTATGCTCATATAGTCTCTTCTCGCTCTTTATTTTTTTAACAGAAAAAAGGAAATAAATTCTTCTTACTTGCTTTTTAGAAAATAAATTCCTGCACTTGGAAAAATGAAATTGATTATTTTTTGTTTTTAATATCTTCGATTGTTTTCAAAAGATAGAAAATTTGTTGGCATGCAAATTCTTGGATATGGGATCATAAGCATAAAGTACATTCTACATAAAGGACCTAAAAAAGGGAAAATTACATCGAGGTCCATACATTTAGCACAAAGGACCCTAAAATTGAGCAAAGAAAATAGTCGGGTTCGGCTCCTTCTCAAGAGAGCAGTTGGTCGAGCCAAACTCTTCATACAGTTCCTCTTCGATTGTTTTCAAAATATGGCCAAATCTGCCGCCATGCAAATTCTTGAATATGGCATCATCAACATAAAGTATGATGTAGAGATATGGCCTTGACCTCGTGGTTTTTCGGCTTGAAAATCCAAGATTTTTTCATACTTGTTGCAACTATGCTTAAATTCATTGAAATTTCATCACTTACTTTTAGGATAGAATTTTATACGGTCGGTGGGAGCAAATTCTACATCAAGGACCTAAAAAGGGGGAAATGAAATTGAGGTCCATATATTTAGCACAAAGGACCCTAAAATTGACCAAAGAAAACAATCGGGTTAGGCTCCTTCTCGAGATACCAGTTGATCGAGCCATACTCTTCATACTACTTTCTCTTCGATTTTTTTCACAATATGGCCAAATCTATCGCCATGCAATTTCTTGGATACTCGATCATCAGAATAAAGTATGATGTAGAGATATAGCCTCAACCATGTTGTCGTTCGGCTTGAAATCAAAGAATTTTCATACTCGTTGACAACTATAAGCTGAAATTCATTTAAATTTCACCACTTACTTTTAGGTTATAATTTTACACGGTCGATGGGAGTACATTTTACAACAAGGACGTAAAAAGGGTGGAAATTACATCGAGGTCCATACATTTAGCACAAAGGAACCTAATATTAAGCAATGAAAATAGTAGGGTTCGGCTGCTTCTTGAGAGAGTAGCTGATCGAGCCACACTCTTCATACTACTTCATCTTCGATTGTTTTCAAAATATGGCCAAATTTGTCGATATGCAAATTCTTGAATATGGGATCATCAGCATAAAGTATGATGTAGATATGGCCTTGACCTTGGTCGTTTGTCTTGAAATAGAAGAATGGTTCGTACTCGTTGACAACTAAGCTTAAATTCGTTTAAATTTCACCACTTACTTTTAGGTTAGAACTTTACACGGTCGATTCGAGTACATTTTACATTAGTGACCTCAAAAAATAAAAAATAATGTTAATGTCCATACATTTAGCATAAAGGACCCTAAAAGAAAAAAATCTGGTTCGGCTCCTTATCAAGAGATCAGCTGATCTGAGCCGAACTCTTGATACTACTTCCTCTTTGATTGTTTTCAAAACATGGCCAGATTTGTTGCCATGCAAATTCTCTGACATAATATCATCAGCTTATAAAGTATGATGTTGGTATGGCCTTGACGGTCATGGTCGTTCGGATTGAAATCCAAGAATGTACACACTACTTCCTTTTCGATTGTTTTCAAAATAAGGCAATTTGTCGCCATACAAATTCTCTCATATGGGATCATAAACATAAAGTATGATGTTGATATGGCTTTGACCTTGGTCGTTCGGCTTGAAATCCAATAATGGTCATACTCGTTGACAAGTAAGCTTAAAATCGTCAAAATTTCACCACTTATACTTTTAGGTTAGAATTTTACACGGGTGTGGAAGTACATTCACATCAAGGACCTAAAAAAAGTGAAAATTACACCGAGGTCCATACATTTAGCACAAATGATCCTTAAATTAAGCAAGGAAAATAGTCGGGTTTGACTCCTTCTCTAGAGAGCAGCTGATCGAGCCACACTCTTTACACTACTTCATCTTCGATTGTTTTCAACATATGGCCAAATTTGTCGTCATGCAAATTCTTGGATATGGGATCATATGCATAAAGTATGATGTAGATATGGCTTGTGTTGGGGATATACTTTCCGGGTATCCTCACGGTTCCTCACTGACCAGGGTGGCCCACTTCGGGTTAGAGCTTTGCTTCACAGGCGGCCCAGTCAGGGAGAGCAGACAGAGTCCAATACGGCTATGGGAAGGCCCAAAAGACTTACCGACTTAGGCCCATAATGTTACTTGTAGTTCAAGATGTATTCTGTAACGAACTCTTAGTCGTAGCTGGATTGATCTCTCCTGTAAACCCTAGGCCGGATATCTATATAAACCGTCCTAGGGAGAGCCTTTAGGGCACCACAATAGTCTACAATCTCAACTCGCACAGGCGAAACCCTTGTAACCCATATTCCGGCTCTGCCATAATACTGGATTGCTAGCAGGAGTAGGATTCGTCCAAAGCCGGCGGATTCGAACCTGGGTAAACTTGTGTGCTCACAGTTTCAGAATACCGTACGTCTCACACCCCTCTCTTCCGCACGCCTCGAGGACCCCCTCATGGCGTACTTGTCCTCAATCCGACGACAGTTGGCGCCCACCGTGGGGCAAGTGAGCTTCGGATCTGCATTCCGAGCGGAATCTGCAAGAATCGGAATCGGCGAGACCATCGCCGTCGGTCGCATCCTCTACGCCAGCGACGTCCCTCTCATCGTTCTCGACGAGACTTGGATTCCAGCTGGCGAGGCCGTGACTGCCTATACAATCATGTCTTTTGGCGAGATTGATGTTTACATCGGTTTCGCTGAACCCGCCCAACCCACCCCAGTGGTGATGATAGAGGCAGAAGAATCTTCTGGGTCCCCTTTGTCCGCTGAGGCGGCAAAGTTCCAGATCTCAGAAAACCCAAATCCCACCCAGCCCGCACCAGTTGCGGAGATAGTGGAGAAATTTGAGCCTGCAGAAGACCTCACGGTCCAAGTGGAATCTCGAGTGGATCTCCCTAGAGAAGCCGGATCCCAGATCGACCCACCCGTGGAAGTCAAAATCTAGGAGGAGCTGACCAACGACACTGATTCCGGCTCTGACGATGCCGGAACAGACAGACCTTTCCTCAGGTACACATTAAGACGTATGATACTGCAAGGCGAAAGCGCAGATGCAATCCTCAAGACCATTAAAAGTTTCGATATGGCTGATCTCGTAAGCCGCAGGTACCTCAGGAAGCACGCATCGCACTTCGTCAGATACGTGGGATCTACATCCGGCTCTGCCGATGCTGGAGAAAACACCGACTCTGTGCTGGAGGCAATTGGAACAAATGCCGACGTTCCCGCATCCGCGGATGAGTCTATGATGTCGGCAGATTTCCAAAAGTTCTCCGCGGAATATGAAGAGGAGTACAACTCCAAAGCTGCAGAAGAAGGAGAAGCCATGGATGAAGGATCCGGGGAACACTCTCCCAAAGCGCAGGATGACATGGACGTTAGAGATAACCCCGAGGTCCAGATGTCCGAAAGTACTGATCAGAGCTTGACACCGGGAAACGGACCCAAAGCCGTCTTTGCTACCGGCGCTGCCAAGAAGGCAAAGAAGAAGAAAAAGAAGAACAAGACCCCGACAAAAGACCCTCTCACAGAAGAGGTGATTGCCGAGGAATACAAGGAAGACTCAGATGGGGCACTTATCCCAAACGAGCCGAAAAAAGAAGCATCGGTGGATGGACACGTGATCATAGAAGGTGCGCCTAAACTCATCGATGCCGCATTAACCACACCTATGCCTACAGCTGCAGAACTTACTGCAGATGAGCTGGACAAAAGGGCCCAAGCCCTAGAAGCGCGTTGTCAACAACTCCTCGATGAAGCCAAAAACATCGAGCTGGAGAAGAAACGCATGTCAACTAAGGACTACATGTCTCGGTTGCATCAAAAGACACGGAAGCGTCACACCAATGATGACCAATTCCCACGTGTCCGTGCCGTCCTTTTTGGGGATGAGATGGGGAAGCCACGGAAAGATAGCAACGGAGATTGGGTATACCCAACCCTAGTACAAAATACCGTGGCAGCCCGAGAAATTCTATCGGCTAATCCAGGACCGGAGGAGATCTATTTGGGTATTAAACTACTCAACAAGGGACTGGAGCAGCAAAAGTTCGCCCTGTCCGGAAGTCAAAAACTGGTCTCGGATTCTGACCAATGTCGCACATATCCGGCATGGGCTGATGTAAGATCCCATTACGTTCGGGCGCAGTATCATAACCCCGAACGCAGGGAAGTCAATTATTCAAGAACCGGATCATCGGGACAGCATCGCAGAGCTACACATAACTGGATCAATGTCGCTCTAGCGGCTGAGAAAGACACAATCGCTGCACTGAATCCGAGGAATCCTCCCCGACAAGAATTCAATGATCGAAAGGGAGAAGATAAGGAGAAACGTCGGGAGGAGGATTGTCAGAGAATGGCACCTCCTAGACATGAGAGCCGTCCGGATGAGCCTCACCATGGTGGGAACGATGGACGAAGGAACGATGGAAACCATCCTGGAACAAGCCTGCAGGGGCCTCGTCATAGTCAAGATCCTCCCCGGAATCGGAATAATGATGTTCCGGACGGAGGCCGGTGATCAGCCAGAAACAATTCAGCAGCCCCACCCTCTCCACCAAGCAGCCATCACAACGGCTCCCAAGGGGGACAAGGAGGACGACGTGGCGGAGGAGGTGGTGGTAGAAGCCGAAGTCCGACTCCAAGGCACGCAGCCACAGCCGGCATTAGGGATGATCTCTATCCTCGAGCGACGCAAGGCACAAGATCAATTCCAACATAGAGGCGCGGCGCTATGAAAACGATAACATGTACATGGGCCCAAAGTGCTTTGGACCACGCATCAGAGCTACAAGATTCCCGGAAGGATTTGCTATCTCAAGGCATATCCAAGCCTACGACGGCATTGCTCGGCTGGACACTTGGCTACAGGATTTTTTCCAAGCTTGCTGCATCGCTAAAGGCGGAAACAGCCTGGTCACAACCCGATATCTCCCGCTTATGCTACGGAAGACGGCACGATCATGGCTGAATGAACTTTCGGAGAACACCATCCATAACTGGTATGACATGCAAAGTGCGTTCTTTCGGAATTTCGAAGGCACATATCGAAGGCCCTGTTCGGTTGTAGCCCTACAACGTTGCACCCAGAAAGCCGGAGAAACTTGCCGGGATTACCTCGGACGATGGATCGACACCAAGAAGTCCTGTGAAGGAGTAAACAATCAAACTGCGATTGAAGCTTTCATCGCAAGACTCCCAGTTGGTCTACTGCGTCACCGCTTGAAGTGTGACAAGGTTACTAATTTGGGCGAGATGATAGAAACAGCGAGCAAGTATGCAGATGCTGACGACGATGCACAGGGATTACTCAATGTCCTGGCTATACCTCAGTCAGCAAAGACAAAGCAACAGGCTCAGAAGCGCAAAAACACCTCGGAAGAAAAACCCAACGCGGAAACAGCAGTGGTTACTACTGTTTCCGGGTCTGGAGGACGAGGAGGACACGGCGGAGGCCGCTGGCGTGGCTGTGGGACTTCAAGGGTCCAAGGTAGAGGAGAGCAACAACCAGGCAAAACCTACTCTTGGGCCGACATTGCCAATAACCCATGTGTGCATCACTTAGATGCCAATGGGGGCTCATCCCACACGAACGTTGCATGTCGTTTTAATGACGGCATAAAAGGAGATGATACCGCGGGCTACAAAGCTAAGCGGAAGAAGGGAAAGAAAAAATCCCGAAAAGGACAAAGAGACCAAGGAAGATTTCGACATGGAGGAAGCAGATGCTTCAAATCCCAAGCCGAAAGGGAAGAAAACTTTTCCCACCAAGAAGGACACTTATGTCACCTTCCTCGGATCTCAACCAGCAAAGGTCAAGAAAGCAGTTCTCCACGAGCTCAATGCAACAGTTCTGGCTATGCCTCAGTATCTGGACTGGTCGGAGGGGGCAATCACATTTGACCGTGCTGATCATCCGCCTAAACTACACAGGCGAGGAAAATACGCCTTAATCGTCAACCCACTTATTGACGGTTATGGTTTCTCCAAGACCCTCATGGATGGTGGTAGCAGCATCAATATTCTCTATGTCGAAATGCTACGCCGGATTAAGATCTCGGAAACACAGCTGGACCATAGCTCTATGATCTTTCATGGAGTAGTCCCAGGAAGACAAGCTAATTCCCTGGGAGAGATTACTTTGGATGTTACCTTTGGAACACCAAAGAATTATCGGATGGAGGCACTTTCATTCGAAGTGGTCCCGTTCAAGAGCGCATACCACGCTATATTCGGACGTCTGGCTTACTGGGCTTTTATGGCTCGTTCGGGTTACATTTACAATATGATGAAAATTCTAGGTCCCAACGGCATGATCACCATCAGGGGAGACCCGAAGAAAGCGCGAGAGTGCGAGGATGGAAATGCCGCCTTTGCAGAAGTCGTGCTGCACACCCAAGAGTACCAGGAGATCAAGAAGAGCATAAATCCGTCCGAGATGCCCTCGACGAAGAAGGAGGTGACAAAGCCAAATCTGGAGTTCAAGGCATTAGAAGAGACGAAGACGACGCCATTGAAGGATGATGACCCCTCCAAGGTGACCCAGATAGGTGTAGGCCTAAGTAGCGCATAGGAAAGCGCGTTCGTCAAGTTCCTCCAAGCAAATCAAGATATCTTCGCATGGCAGCAATCTGACATGACCGGAGTACCTAGGGAACCTACTGTGCACTCTCTAAATGTAAACCCGAACGCTAAACCCGTCAAAGAGTCCTTACGACGGTTTGGCGATGAAAAGCGTAAGGCAATAGCTAAGGAACTAGCACGGCTCGAGCTAGCCGGATTCATAGAAGAGGTCATCCACACTGACTGGTCGGCCAATCCTGTAATGGTCACTAAAAAGGACACCACTGATTTAAGGATGTGTGTTGATTATACTACCTTGAACAAGGCTTGTCCAAAATATCTGTTCGCTCTGCCTAGAATTGATCAAGTCGTCGATTCTACGGCAGGCTCGGAACTCCTCTGTTTTCTCGACGCATATTCCGGTTATCACCAAATCCGAATGAAGGAATCTGACAAAGTCAAAACTTCATTCATAACCCCCTTCGGAACCTTCTGTTTGTTACAATGCCCTTTGGGCTGAAGAACGCAGGAGCTACGTACCAGCGCACGATGCAGCGTTCCCTCCATGACCAACTCGGATGCAATGTACATGCATACGTGGATTATATCGCAGTGATGTCCAAAAAGAAGGAAACACTAATTTCTGACTTGGAGGAGACGTTCGCCAATCTACGAAAATACAAGCCAGAAAATTGTTAGGTTTCATCGTGTCTCAAAGAGGCATAGAGGTGAACCGAGACAAAATTAAGGCTATACTCAACATTTCCAGGCCAACTCGCCTGAAGGACGTACAAAGACTAACTGGTTGAATTGCTGCAGTCAGTCAATTTATAAGCCGGCTTGGTGAAAGAGCCGCACCATTATATAAACTCCTGAAAAAGACCAAGGATTTTGTCTGGACGGACGAAGCTGAAGCTGCACTACAAGATCTGAAAAGAGTACTCTCATCTGCTCCTATCCTTGCAGCGCCGGAACCTCAGGAACCGATGTTGCTTTACATTGCTGCGACAAATAAGGTTGTCAGTATCGTCATGGTGGAGGAGAGACCAGAGGAAAATTAGGAACACCTGGTGCAGCGCCCGACGTACTTTGTTAGCAAGGTCCTGACAGAATCAAAGCAGCGATATCCGCACTATCAAAAATTGGCTTACAGTGTTTTTCTAGCATCTCGTAAGTTACGACACTATTTTCAGGAGCATCCAATTACCGTGGTGAGCAAAGCTCCCATGAGAGACATAATCAATAATAGTGACGCCACAGGACGCGTCGCCAAGTTGGGACTAGAGCTCTCAGCTTTTAACATTGAGTATAAACCTCGGACAGCAATCAAATCCCAGATCCTTGCTGACTTTGTCGCTGATTGGACAGAGACGAAGGAGAACATGATGCTCCCTGAGTCGGAATATTGGACCCTCTTTTTCGATGGGTCTAAGGCTCGAGGAGGCTCGGGGGCTGGCGTGGTACTCAAATCACCCCAAGGAGATAAACTTTTATACGTGTTGCAGATCCACTTCACAGTGAGAAACAACATTGCCAAGTATGAAGCACTGCTGCATGGAATCCGGATTGCTAAGGACATTGGCATCCGACGTTTGATGTGTTACGGAGATTCGGATCTTGTTGCTCAGCAAGTCTCGGATATTTGTAATGCAAATAAACACATGGCAGCATATAAAGCTGTCGTGGGTGATCTACCTAAATCATTCGAAGGGTTTGAAGTTCAGCACATCCCTCGAGCCGAAAATGAGGAAGCAGATGCACTATCTCGCATAGGCTCTGCTCGGAAAGAGGTCCTGGATGGCGCGTTTTTAGAGCACCTCAAAGTCCCCTCGATAAAGGGAGTAGATGAGGAATATCCGACCAAATACGACTCACCTTTGATAGCAGTTCTGGCTGTAATTTCTAGCTGGACTCAACCCTACCTTGATTATCTAGTAGATGGCAAATTACCCGAAGACGAGGTTCCGAGCCAGCAGATTATCCGACGAGCAAAAGCCTATACTATTGTTAAAGGTGAGCTCCATAAACAAAGTATTTCTGGGGTTTTTCAGCGTTGTGTATCTCCGAAAGAAGGAGTGGAAATATTAAGGGAAATCCACGAAGGCGAGTGTGGTCACCACGCTGCAGCCAAATCTTTAATGGAAAAAGCCTTTAGACACGGATTTTTCTGGCTTACAGCTCAGGAAGATGCCGAACGATTAGTCAAGACGTGCAAAGGCTGCCAAAAGTACACCAAGCAAGCTCATGTTCTGGCTGATCAGCTGCGAACAATACCTATAACATGGCCCTTTGCGGTCTGGGGGCTTGATATGGTAGGACAATTTAAACGAGCTCCAAGTGGATTTACTCACCTCTTAGTGATGGTGGATAAATTGACCAAATGGATCGAGGCTAAACCTGTCACTAGTTGTGATGGAGCAACAGCCAAAAGATTTGTCGAGGATGTTATAATCCGGTATGGTTATCCGCATACCATTATCACGGACAACGGGAGTAACTTTTCCATGGGAGAATTGGCAGAATTCTGCGATGAGCAAAATCCGGCTTGACATTGCGTCAGTCGCACATCCACAGGCTAACGGACAAGTCGAAAGAGCAAATGGTCTAATCTTACAAGGCCCGAAACCGATACTCGAAGCACCACTACGACATGCTGCGGGGGCTTGGGCAGAGGAATTACCCTATGTAATTTGGAGCTTACGAACAACTCCGAACATGTCAAGTGGATACACACCTTTCTTCTTGGTCTATGGCGCAGAAGAAGTTCTTCCTAGTGATTTAATTCATACTTCTCCTAGAGTGGCCACGTATATCGAAGAGGATGCCGAGATTTCTCGACAAAATGATCTCGACTTAGTTGAAGAAGTTCGCGTCGTTGCTGAAATGATATCTACAGCCTATCAGCAGAAGTTACGCAAGTATGATAGCCAGAGAGTTCGAAACAGATCTTTCAATAAGGGTGATTTGGTTCTCCGGCTTGTGCAACAAAGAAAGCACAAACTTTCCCCAGTATGGGAAGGGCCCTTTTTAGTTAGTCGAGTATTGCACAATGGATCGTACTACTTAACTGACATAAGGCCAGTCAAAGAAAGACCTGCTACTAAGAAGAGAAAGAGAGCTGGAGGCAGTACAAATCCGGATGAGTTAGACAGACCGTGGAATATTGCTCAGCTACGTCCCTTTTATTCTTAGTTTATCCTTCTTTGTAATCATATATATGTACATGTTCTTTGAGAAAAAAAAGTTTTTGGTTGCCTCAAGTTTTTCTGAGAAGTTTTTACCATCTTATTTCCAAATGATCATGTCATAGTCGAAAATCCCAGAATGCTTGAAAGTACTTTATGCTCATGTTCGTTCTGGTCTAGATTTCTGATTCTAAAACTGCTACCGTCGGGTATAACTCTAAAATTTCTAGTCTTTACTTTGGTTATTTGTCTGATTGCTGGATGCGGGTATTTTCTGAGTAGTGAATTGTTGGTACTGGAAGCCGGCTTTGTTTCCGAGTTTAAACTGGTTTAGCAAGTGAGCTCCGTTGCCCGGCAAAGTTTCCGGCTGAAGGTTTAGCCGGCTCACGAAAGGGACGAGGCGGAAAGCCAGATAAACGATAAGTAGAGACGAAAAAATGCAAGTGCTTATGAAAATATTTCAAGCACACAAAAAAAAACAAAGTCAAAAGTGCTGAATAGATCACAAGCTTAGAGCTAGCAAAATCAATAGTACTTATTATTTACAAACGCATCATGTCCTTTTCGGAATAATACATAATTTTCGGGTCTATGATGCAGGAGGAGATGAAGGAGCTGCCGGCTCGCTGGTTACTCCGCCTTGATATCGTTCTGAGATGTCCGGATCTGAGGTGGTCCATTCATCGTCGGGAACTTCTTCGGCTTCTTCTGGAGGAGGTGGTGGAGTAGCTACGCGGGTGAAGAAGGGGATCTCGTAGCTGGTCAGATCAGCTACGTGGTACCCGTATCCGGTGCAGGAGTGCATGATGGCTTGAAGGTCCTGCTCCTGGCCGTCTTCGTCTATCTTGCAGTACCCTCTGGTCACTTGCCATATCTCCATGTTTCCATGGTGGCTCATGACCATGGTGAGAGCGTTCTACGCAGCAGTCCGCGCGTAGGACATATTCTAGTACCAAACAAGCTACGGCATATCCTTGACCTTGTCCCGCACCTGAAAATCCGACATGCTTGGCATGTCCAGAATCCTGAGAGACTCGCCAATGTCCTCAAGGGACTGGCGGATGTCATGCAGAAGATCACCGACTTGGGTAAGCCGGTGGGTGCGGGGCTCGGAGGAGGAAGAGTTCGTCAAGTTCAGAGGACCTATACAAAAAACAAGTCAAGGAAAATCCGACATTGATAAATGTCGAAGAAAAGATAAGTCAGGCAGATGGAACGTACCGAGAATGACGTCGTCAATCTTGGTCTTCTCCTCCCAGAGACTCTGGAGTTCAGCCCGGAGCGCCTGGGAGATGTCCTTCTCTCTGCCAAGCTCATTTTTGAGGTCCGAGATTATTTTATCTTGAGCAGCAATCTTGCGATCGTGCTCTTCGATGTCCATGGAGGAGGATTCAAGGACTTGAGCTATGCTCCTTTCATGATCCGCCTTGAGCTTATCCAGCTCTTGGCGAAGTCCCTTGTTCTCCACCACCAGGGTCTTGAGGTTCTCGGCCTCTTCAATCATAGCGATGGATTGTTTCACCAGCGCTGTAAATCAAAATAGAACAATAGTTCAGAAAAAGTTCGACATTCAAAAAGCAAAAGACAAGGTTTGAATCTTAGAATGTTTACCTTCGGCTTCATCCTTGGCTACTTTAAGTTCGGCATTTTTAAGCCGGAGAACCTTGATCTCTCTCCGCTTATTGCAGACATTGGTCAGTAATTCCTGGTTATAGGAACATACTTTCTATAAGTCAGAATACCCAAAGTCAGAAAGCTACTTAAGACTCGGGCTAATATTTTTTGCTAAATATCAGCACGAGCCTTGGGGGCTACACTAGTTCGTTCTTTGGCATCCTAATGAAAGCATAAACCCGGATTATACATCCTACTTCATGCTCGGGGGCTAGAGGATATGATATAACATAATGTAAAAACAAGAGTTGGAATTCCGACTTACATATTGCTCGCGGGTGAGTTTATCTAAACCCGTGTTCACTTCAACTGCCACCTTCTCGGCAAGAGTAAGAGGGATCACTGGGGCTGTGGAAGCTCACCAGCCCTAATCCTCTCGTCGCGAAGGCGGACTTGAGCGAGAAGGTCGGAGAACTTGACGTCCTCTGCTTCTTGCACTTCCTCTTCGGGGGATAAATGGCTTTTGTCGAGGACTTGCCTGGCTAGCCGCTGGATTTCCTCTGCGGATTTCTGGGACAGGCCAAACTTGGCAAGTCCCAGATTGCCGATGAGGTTGTCGGTGAAGACTTTAGCCGAGGGATCATTACCCGAAGAGGGTTCACCCTTATCTTGATCTGACGCACCCACAGTGACGTCAGTTTGCGACCCAAGGATCGCAGGCTCTATTGGAGGAGCTGGATCTTCTGCAACCACCAAAGAAGGAATGATCGCCGGGGTTGCAAAAGGTTGAGGGGCAGGAGTTGGAGGAGCCACGACAGGGGAAGCTATGGTGAGCTTCGTCTGTCGCAGGGGCTTCAAAGGAATCCCTTTCCCCTTGCCCTTGATGAGAGGCTTTGCTCTGAGAATGTAGTAAAGTCAGAAACATTACATCTCAGAAAGAAATTCGAGAAATGTACAAAGGCGGAAATTGTGAATGAAAGTTACCTCTTCACAACTGGCACCTCCTTTGTGCCAACAACCACTGTCGGAGCTTTGCGCTTCTTGAACGCAAGGTCCGGCAATGGGACTACTTCTGTCTCCTGAGAACCTCAGGAGGATATCCTTCGAGCGGAGCAAGCTCCGACTCAGGGAGGTCAGCAAGCTTAAAACAAGAAAACATATCAGTATTGCAGTATAAATTGAAGATTGAAACACATAAAAGGTGTATTGATGGAAGCTTACCGGCACCATGGGGTTTTCCGCCATGTGCATATCCAAAGAAATCTCTAGAATTCTCCTCCCAATCCGCTCCTTGATCAGCCATTTGATCTTGCTGATGTAGCCTTGAGTGGTGTAGGCTTTGGGGCTGATGCAGAGGGAGTCTTTTTTGGAAGATGTAATGGAGTGCATCAGTCTATCCCCGTGATACTGAAGTGGCTGCATCCGACATGAGACCCAGCACTGGACCAAGTCGGATCCCTTCAGCTCCTTGTGTTTAGTCAAATATTCGATCCGCCTCTTAGCGAGGATCAGATCATCGGTGAGAGCCGGAGCAGCCTCGTCCCAGGAAGGCTGGGCCGTGGCGGCTCCGTCGTCAAAAGCCGGCAAAGCAGTAGCTTTGCCAGGAGCCGGAATATCCCTATGGTAGAAAAAGGTGGCTGGCCATTGTTTGACCGAGTCACTGGCAGAAAATTTGGGATATGCCCGGTCACGTCTAAGTGAAAAACTAATAGTGCCGGTGATATAAGGAACACCAGCAGTGATGGAATTTCTCGGGACATGAAAGTAGTACCGGAAGAGAAGCAAACTCGGCCTAATGCCGAGAAAGCCCTAGCAAAGTGATGCATATGCGCTCATCTCTAAGATAGAGTTGGGAGGAAGATTGTGGAGTTGAATTCCGTAATGATCTATCACCTCGGAGAAGAACTCCGAGGGAGGTAAGGACAGACCTCAGTCAAGATGGGTGCCGAAGTGGACCCGCTTGCCGTCGCGCGGGTTGGGGACGGTTTCGCCGGAGCCACTCCGCCAGTCGCCGGCGACGAGAAGGCCCTCCTTCTCCATGTTCTTGAGGCCCTCCTCGGTGAGGGCGCAGGGGATCCAGATTCCCCGGAAGCTCTCCTTCTCTGCTACTGCTTCCGCCGTCGCCGCCGCCGCTGCTGCCGCCAAACTGGAGGAAGAAGATGATGAAGCCATTTCTCCGGTAAGAAGATGACCTGAAAGTGGTGGCGCTGGGAGTTTTGTGGGGGAAGGACGAGGGAGCTATGTGCACGCAGGAGGATTGGGAAAAAAGGAAATGGCAAGGGACTGGTGGAATGGAGAAGGACAAATCCAAACCCCTTATATCCACCTAACTGCGCCAAGATTCGTGCAAATGCTACAGTGTAACCACCACGCGTCGTGTAAAGAACTAGGAAGGACCCACACGATGATTGCGTCTCCTCAATCTCCATGCACGCATTGAAACGACGCCTCGGTTCCGCGAACCACGGGCCCACCAATGGTCATGCTATGGCACGCCTGTCAGATGACGGGACTTGACCATGCTTGTGTCAGGTGGCGTTAGAAACAAAGTTGCGGCTTAGTTTAAAATCGAGCTGGAAAATCCGAGTAAGTTGTTGATAGGATCGACTTAATTTTAAGACCCAGATCGTATTTTTTGTTGTGAAGTTTCAGGAACCCATTAAGATTCTGCAACCCGAAGATCAAGCTAGACGATGATAAAATCCGACTTTGGATCTTGCAGGCCTACGGGGGCTACTGTTGGGGATATACTTTCCGAGTATCCTCACGGTTCCTCACTGACCAGGGTGGCCCACTTCGGGTTAGAGCTTTGCTTCACGGGTGGCCCGGCATGGGAGAGAAGACGGAGTCCAATCCGGCTACAGGAAGGCCCAGAAGACTTACCGACTTAGGCCCAGAAGACTTACTTGTAGTTCAAGATGTACTCTGTAACCAACTCTTAGTCGTAGCCAGATTGATCTCTCCTGTAAACCCTAGGCCGGATATCTATATAATCCGTCCTAGGGAGAGCCTTTAGGGCACCACAATAGTCTACAATCTCAACTCGCACAGGCGAAACCCTTGTAACCCATATTCCGGCTCTGCCGTATTACTGGATTGCTAGCAGGAGTAGGATTCGTCCAAAGCCGGCGGATTCGAACCTGGGTAAACTTGTGTGCTCACCGTCCCGGAATACGGTACGTCTCACACCCCTCTCTTCCGCACGCCTAGAGGACCCCCTCATGGCGTACTTGTCCTCAATCCGACGACAGCTTGACCTTGACCGTTTGTCTTGAAAATCCAAGAATATGGTTCATACTCGTTGACAACTAAGCTTAAATTCATTTAAATTTCACCACTTACTTTTAAGTTAGAACTTTACACGGTCGATCGGAGTACAATTTACATCAGGAACCTCAAAAAAGAAAAAATAACATCGAGGTCCATACATTTAGTATAAAGGACCCTAAAAGGAAAAAAAATCTGGTTTGACTCCTTCTCAAGAGATCAGCTGATCTGAGCCAAACTCTTAATACTACTTCCTCTTCGATTGTTTCCAAAACATGCCAAATCTGTTGCCATGCACATTCTCTAACATGGGATCATGAGCATAAAGTATGATGTTGATAAGGCCTTGACGACCATGGTCGTTCGGCTTGAAATCCAAGAATGTTCATACTATTGGACAAGTAAGCTTAAAATAATCCTATAAATTTCACCACTTACACTTTTAGACCTAAAAAGGGGGTAAATTACATCGAGGTCCATACATTTAGCAGAAAGGAACCTAAAATCAAATAAGGAAAACAGTCGGGTCTGGCTCCTTCTCACGAGAGTAGCTGATCGAGCCATACTCTTCATACTACTTGCTCTTTCATTTTTTTCAAAATATCGCCAAATCTACCGCCATGCAAATTCTTTGATATGGGATCATCAATATAAAGTATGATGTAGAGATATGGCCTTGACCTTGTGGTCGTTTGGCTTGAAATCTAAGAAAGTTCATACTTGTTGACAACTAAGCATAAATTCATTAAAATTTCACCACTTACTTTTAGGTTAGCATTTTATACAGCAGGTGGGAGCATATTTTACATCAAGGACCTAAAAAGGGGGAAAATTACATCGATGTCCATACATTTAGCACAAAGGACCCTAAAAGGAAAACCTTTTGTTGCATTGGTTCGGCTCCTTCTCAAGAGATTAGCTGATCTGAGCCAAACTCTTCATACTACTTCCCCTTCGATTGTTTTCAAAATAATATGGACAAATCTGTTGCCATGCAAGTTCTTTGATATGGGGTCACCAGCATAAAGTATGATGCTGATATGGCATTGACCTTGGTCGTTCATCTTGAAATCCAAGAATTTTTCGTACTGGTCAACATTTATGGTTAAATTCATTTCAATTTCACCACTTACTTTTAGGTTAGAATTATACACGGGCGGTGGGAGTACATTTTACAATAAGTACCTAAAAAAGGGAAAATTACATTGAGTTCCATACATTTAGCACAAATGACCCTAAAATTGAGTAAAACAAATAGTCAGGTTCGGCTCCTTCTCGAGAGAGCAGCTGATCGAGCCATACGTTTCATACTACCTCCTCTTCGACTGTTTTACAAATATGGCCAAATTTGTCGCCATACAAATTCTTGGATATAGCATAAAGTATGATGTAGAGATATGGCCTTGACCATGTGGTCGTTCGGCTTGAAATCCAAGAAACTTCCTACTCGTTGAAAGCTAAGCTTAAATTCGTTTAAATTTCACCACTTACTTTTAGGTTAGCATTTTACACAGTCGGTGGGAGCATATTTTACATCAAAGACCTAAAAAGGGAAATTTACATCGAGCTCCATACATTTATCCCAAAGGACCATAAAAGGAACACTTTCTGGTTCGGCTCCTTCTCGAGACATCAGCTGATCTGAGCCAAACTCTTCATACTACTTCCTCTTCGATTGTTTTCAAAATATGGCCCAATCTGTTAGCATGCAAATTCTCTTTGTATGGGGTCATCAACATAAAGTATGATGTTGATATGGCCTTGACCTTGGTATTTTGGCTTGAAATCCAAGAATGTTCATACCCGTTGAGAAGTAAGCTTAAATTTGTTTAAATTTCACCACTTACACTTATTGGTTAGAATTTTACATGGATGGTGGGACTACATTTTACATCAAGGACCTAAAAAGGGAAAACTATATCGAGGTCCATACATTTATCACAAAGGACCCTAAAACCAAACAAGGAATTGAAAACAATCGGGTACGACACTTCGAGAGAGCAGCTGATTCAGCCACACTCTTCATACTGCTTCCTCTTTCCCAATTTTGGACGCATATTAGGTTTGGTCAAAGACAATATTTATAAAGTTTGACCAACTATATGTAAAAACATACTAACTTTTCTAATGACAAATGCATATAATATGAAACTATAGTTCACGATGATTCTAATAACATTGAGTTGATGTTGTACATTTAGTCAAAGTTTATTAAATTTGACTCTGACCAGAAGTAATGCACGTCCTAATTTGGGAAGGAGGGAGTACTACTTGCTTCACGGAAGAAAAAAGGACCGCTCCTCACTTTCAAACCAGCTTGCTGCGGGTGTGCTTTGTGCATCCTCTTCCTAGGGTACAGAGGTGGAGTAGTGCGGAGTAGGTAGGCTGGTTAGATCATAATGGTGAGCATCTAATGCGATGGGACATTTTTTTTGCGGGCCAGATCAACCAATCCATTGTCTAGCACTTAAGTAGTACTCGTACTTGTACTAGTAGTACTACGAATGGTGATCTTTTGAATATCATTCCCCCTGGATGTTTGTGAAGGAAGTGAAAATTTCAAAACTGGGAAAGTTTGAATTGCTACTATATTATACTCCCTCCGTTTCAAAATATAAGATGTTTCAGCTTTGTTAAAGGAGTGCATATAGGTCCCTTTTAATGTGTAGAGTCACTCCAAATCTAGATGAACCTACACACTAAAATAAGTCTAGATACACTCCATTCACAAAGCTAAAACATCTTATATTTTGAAACAGAGGGAGTACTATAGTAGTAATACTTTTTGCTGCCAAGGACCAAAATGGTTACCACGAACGTAGCTGACGAACACGCCAGCCACAGACACGGAGGCGCCGACACAAGGCAGGTTGTCGGTCGATGCGTGTGTGCAACGCCACTTTGTGGACGAGGGAGAGATCAGCCGGCCGGGGTGTGGGGTGGTGAGGCTCGTCATCGTGGTGAGTAACTTAGTACTAACATGCATATGTTACTACTCTAAGTTACTACCTCCATAGTGGAAAATAATATAGGTGTGTTATCATGCAAAGCCTCATTTATTGCAATGTAGACTCATTTTGTCTTGAAATGTGTGAACTTAACATAGCTAGTTACCACATGGCTCTCTTTCATCATTTAATTGCATGCCATGTCATCTAAATGTTTACTGTTGGCAATACATGTAGGACTACGTTACTACGTAGTACTACCCAAGTTACTCACACTATGACTAGCCTGATGAGGGAGTGAAGGAGAGAGAAAACACATTTTATTTTGCGTGCATACAAATCGTGGTCCTAAAATTTACTCTACTCATTGTACCCTGTACCTTGTGTCAGGAACCCATCCCAACTTTTCTCTAAAATCGCACCGCCTTCAAATCCTCCTCTTTGCAGCTCTCTCGCTACCTCCTCTATTCTCATATAGTCTCTTCTCGCTCTTTGTTTTTTTAACAGAAAAAAGAAAATAAATTCTTCTTAGTTGCTTTTCATAAAATAAATTACTGTCACTTGGAAAAATGAAATTGATTATTTTTTGTTTTTAATATCTTCGATTGTTTTGAAAAGATGAACAAATTTGTCAGCATGTTCTTGGATATGCGATCGTAAGCATAAAGTACATTCTATATAAAGGACCTAAAAAAGGGGAAATTACATCGAGGTCCATACATTTAGCACAAAGGACCCTAAAGTTGAGCAAAGAAAACAGTCGGGTTCGGCTCCTTTTCGAGAGAGCAGCTGATCGAGCCATACGTTTCATACTACCTCCTCTTCGACTGTTTTCCAAATATGGCCAAAATTTTCACCATACAAATTAATGGATATAGGATCATCAACATAAAGTATCATGTAGAGATATGGCCTTGACCATGTGGTCGTTCGGCTTGAAATCCAAGAAAGTTCCTACTCGTTGACAGCTAAGCTTAAATTCGTTTAAATTTCACCACTTACTTTTAGGTTAGCATTTTACACGGTCGGTGGGATCATATTTTACATCAAAGACCTAAAATGGAAATTTACATGGATCTCCATACATTTATCTCAAAGGACCATAAAAGGAAAACTTTCTGGTTCGGGTCCTTCTCGAGACATCAGCTGATCTGAACCAAACTCTTCATACTACTTCCTCTTCGATTGTTTTCAAAATATGGCCCAATCTGTTAGCATGCAAATTCTCTCGTATGGGGTCATCAACATAAAGTATGATGTTGATATGGCCTTGACCTTGGTATTTTGGCTTGAAATCCAAGAATGTTCATACCCGTTGAGAAGTAAGCTTAAATTCTTTAAATTTCACCACTTACACTTATTGGTTAGAATTTTACACGGATGGTGGGACTACATTTTACATCAAGGACCTAAAAAAGTGAAAACTACATCGAGGTACATACATTTATCACAAAGGACCCTAAAAACAAACAAGGAATTGAAAAAAATTGGGTACCACACTTCGAGAGAGTAGCTGATTCAGCCACACTCTTCATACTGCTTCCTCTTTCCCAATTTTGGACACATATTAGGTTTGGTCAAAGACAATATTTATAAAGTTTAACCAACTATATGTAAAAACATACTGACTTTTCTAATGACAAATGCATATAATATGAAACTATAGTTCACGATGATTCTAATAACATTGAGTTGATGTTGTACATTTAGTCAAATTTTATTAAATTTGACTCTGACCAGAAGTAATACGCGTCCTAATTTGGGAAGGAGGGAGTACTACTTGCTTCACGGAAGAAAAAAGGACCGCTCCTTACTTTCGAACCAGCTTGTTGCGGGTGTGCTTTGTGCTTCCTCTTCCTATGGTACAGAGGTGGAGTAGTGCGGAGTAGGTAGGCTAGTCAGATCATAATGGTGAGCATCTAATGCGATGGGACATTTTGTTTTTTGCTTGCCAAATCAACCAATCCATTGTCTAGCACTTAAGTAGTACTCGTACTTGTACTAGTAGTACTACGAATGGTGATCTTTTGAATATCATTCCCCCCCGGATGTTTGTGAAGGAAGTGAAAATTTCAAAGCCAAGAAAGTTTGAATTGCTACTCTATTATACTCCCGCCGTTTCAAAATATAAGATGTTTCAGCTTTATGAAAGGAGTGTATCTAGGTCCCTTTTGATGTGTAGAGTCACTGCAAATCTAGATGAACCTACACACTAAAAGAAGTCTAGATAAACTCCATTCACAAAGCTAAAACATCTTATTTTTTGAAACAGAGGGAGTACTGTAGTAGTAATACTTTTTGCTACCAAGGACCAAAATGGTTACCACCAAGGCAGCTGACGAACACGCCAGCCATAGACACGGAGGCGCCGACACAAGGCAGGCTGTCAGTCGATGCGTGTGCGCAACCCCACTTTGTGGACGAGGGAGAGATCAGCCGGCTGGGGTGTGGGGTGGTGAGGCTGGTTATCGTGCTGAGTAACTTAGTACTAACATGCATATTTACTAGTCTAGGTTACTATCTCTATAGTGGAAAATAATATAGGTGCGTTATCATGCAAAGCCTCATTTATTGCAATGTAGACTCATTTTGTCTTGAAATGTGTGAAGTTAACATAGCTAGTTAACACATGGCTCTCTTTCATCATTTAATTGCATGCCATGTCATCTAAATGTTTACTGTTGGCAATACATGAAGGACTACGTTACTACATAGTACTACCCAAGTTACTCACACTATGACTAGCCTGATGAGGGAGTGAAGGAGAGAGAAAACACATTTTATTTTGCGTGCATACTAATCGTGGTCCTAAAATTTACTCTACTCACTGTACCCTGTACCTCGTGTTAGGAACCCATCCCAACTTTTCTCCGAAATCGCACCGCCTTCGAATCCTCCTCTTTGCAGCTCTCTCGCTGCCTCCTCTATGCTCATATAGTCTCTTCTCTCTCTTTGTTTTTTAACAGAAAAAAGGAAATAAATTCTTCTTACCTGCTTTTCAGAAAATAAATTCCTGTCACTTGGAAAAATGAAATTGATTATTTTTTGTTTTTAATATCTTCGATTGTTTTCAAAAGATGGACAAATTTGTCCGCATGCAAGTTCTTGGATTGGGGATCATAAGCATAAAGTACATTCTACATAAAGGACCTAAAAAAAGGGAAAATTACATCGAGGTCCATATATTTAGCACAAAGGACCCTAAATTTGAGCAAAGAAAACAATCGGGTTCGGCTCCTTCTCGAGAGAGCAGTTGATCGAGCCATACTATTCATACTACTTTCTCTTTGATTGTTTTGACAATATGGGCAAATCTATCGCCATGCAATTTCTTGGATACTCGATCATTAGAATAAAGTATGTTGTAGAGATATAGCCTCGACCTTGTGGTCGTTCGGCTTGAAATCAAAGAATGTTCGTACTCGTTGACAACTATAAGCTAAAATTCATTTAAATTTCACCACTTACTTTTAGGTTAGAATTTTACACGATCGATGGGAGTACATTTTACAACAAGGACCTAAAAAGGGGAAATTACATCGAGGTCCATACATTTAGCACAAAGGACCCTAATATTAAGTAAGCAAAATAGTAGGGTTCGGCTCCTTCTCGAGAGAGTAGCTGATCGAGCCACACTCTTCATACTACTTCATCTTCGATTGTTTTCATAATATGGCTAAATTTGTCGATATGCAAATTCTTGAATATGGGAATGAGCATAAAGTATGATGTAGATATGGCCTTGACCTTGGTATTTTGGCTTGAAATCCAAGAATGTGCATACCCGTCGAGAAGTAAGCTTAAATGTTCGTACCATCTCGATGTCCATACATTTAGCATAAAGGACCCTAAAAGAAAAAATTCTTGTTCAGCTCCTTCTCGTGAGATCAGCTGATCTAAGCCAAACTCTTGATACTACTTCCTCTTCCATTGTTTTCAAAACATGGCCAGATCTGTTGCTATGCAAATTCTCTGACATAGGATCATCAACATATAAAGTATGATGTTGATATGCCCTTGACGACCTTGGTAGTTCGGATTGAAATCCAAGAATGTTCATCCTCGTTGACAAGTAAGCTTAAAATAATCGTCTAAATTTCACCACTTACACTTTTAGACCTAAAAAGGGGAAAATTTCATCAAGGTCCATACATTTAGCACAAAGGAACCTTAAATTAAGCAAGGAAAATTACATGAGGTCCATACATTTAGCACAAAGGACCCTAAAATTTGACCACTTACACTTTTAGGTTAGAATTTTAGATGGGCGTGGAAGTACATTTTATATCAAGAACCTAAAAGGGAAAATTACATCGAGGTCCATACATTTAGCACAAAGGACCCAAAAATTAAGGAAGCAAAACAGTCGGGTTCGGCTCCTTCTCGAGAGAGTAGCTGATCGAGCCATACTCTTCATACTACTTCATCTTCGATTGTTTTAAAAATAAGGCCAAATTTGCCGGCATGCAAATTCTTGGATATGGGATCATGACCTTGGTCGTTCATCTTGAAATCCCAGAATGGTTCATACTCATTGACAACTAAGCTTAAATTCATTTAAATTTCACCACTTACTTTTAGGTTAGATTTTTACATGGTTGGCTGGAGTACATTTTACACCAGGTACCTGAAAAAAGAAAAAATTACATAAAGGTCCATACATTTATCATAAATCTCCCTAAAAGGAAAATTTTCTGGTTCGGCTCCTTCTTGAGATATCAGCTGATCTGAGCCAAACTCTACATACTACTTCCTCTTTGATTGTTTTCAAAATATGGCCAAATTCATCGCCATGCAAATTCTCTCATATGGGATCACCAACATAAAGTATGATGGTTGATATATTTGGCCTAAACCTTGGTTGTTCGTCTTCAAATCCAATAATGGTCATACTCGTTGACCAGTAAGCTAAAGTATCGTTGAAATTTCACCACTTACACTTTTAGGTTAGAATTTTACACGGGAATCGAAGTACATTTTACATCAAGGACCTAAAAAAGGGAAAATTACATCGAGGTCCATACATTTAGCACAAAGGACCCTAAAATTAAGCAAGGAAAACAATCGGGTTCAGCTCCTTCTCAAGAGAGTAGCTGATCGAGCCATACTCTTCATACTACTGCATCTTCGATTGTTTTCAAAATATGGCAATATTTGTAGGGCTGTAAATTTTTGAATATGGGATCATGACCTTGGTCGTTCATCTTGAAATCCCAGAATGGTTCATACTCATTGAAAATAGTCGGGTTTGGATCCTCGAGAGAGCAGATGATCGATCCCTACTCTTCATACTACTTCCACTTTGATTTACAAGAAAGATTTATTGTGGAGGGAACTGGGAGCAGAGTACTATTCTGAAGGAAACTAGAGCAGAGGAACATGCGTCAATTTTCATTTTATTCAACCTCTCCTATACGCTCTATCCCCACTTCTACGCCAAGCGCCACCATTCTTGTCCTCCACAATGCCGCTTTCTGATCATGTTCACCGCATAGTATGAGAGTGTTTCTTCTTCATCCTGTCCCGCATGCCGCCATCGATCTTCCCTCTTTTCTAGAAAACCAAATCAAGCCACTATCCCAAATTCCATCAAGCTGATTATTTAGATTTATCTCTTGTCGCTATCTTTGACTACTAAATTGCTACCCTTGATGGCGATGAGTATGCATGGACAGTTCTTGAGAACCAGTTCCAGTGCTATTTCAGCTACAGCGATGCACTTATCCACAAGGGTCTAGTGTTTGAAGCCACTGAGAGTGGCAGTGTTTATGTCTAGAATCATCTGTATTTTGGTAAGTTTGATCCATTGCTGTTCTAAACACTAGCTTCAGTTTAATGGATGTAAACTAGTGTTGGCTGATTTGGCCGTCATTTCTTTTTGTAGGTCCTATTCTGCTCCCGTCACCACCTGTTGCGCATCTCGAGGAGGGCAACCTTGATGCCATAGTGATGACGAGCACGAACCTAGTTTATGGTTCTTAGCAATATCTGCAGATGAATCTCGCCTTCTTCTTATCCATATCGTGGGTGTTACTGATGAGGAGTTTTATGGCGGTACTTATTATGGTCATGGAAATCATGTTGTTGATCATAGTGTTGATCGCTACAGTCACACTTGTGGCACGTATGCTGCTGGGTTTGGCTGCAAGGTGTACTCAAAGGACACTGCTTACTTGTATCTACCTAAGCCATGGATAGAGATTGCTAACCTGGGTGCATATTCCCCTTTCCTTGGATTGAACTATCCGATTAATATTGCGGTAGGCGGTGCAGATGTTGCCCCAGGATATGTAATGAGAAGCAACTGTGTCTAGACCTCCCACCATGCAATAGGACTTGGATATACGCCGTTTCCTGAAATATGCTGCTTCAGTCTAAATACCGAAGAAGAAGCTGTTGGTTTCTCAACCAACGTTGCATGGAAATCTCCGGAGACTCCATTATGGTTCATCCCGAGCATCACCAATGCCCATGATTGAAACCAAACATCCGTAAGTAAAAGTAATACTATGTAATAAGATAGCTCAGTTCAGATCAACTGAAGTAGATGGTCTTGCTTTTCTTTTGTAACTTGGCCTTGTCATAAACTCATAATCTAGACAAGGCTTTGGGCATTTTGAGTTGCCTATGGAGGTCACACACAGGCATTAATGTGAGACGGAGGCATGCACACAAAAGCAGGCTTGACCGTTAGTTTTGTTTCTTCCAATGATGAGTGTTCGGAGAAAAGGGAAACTGAATCTGTCACTTTGAAATGCTGCTGAATATGTCGAAGTGACGCTGAATGTGAACTATGAATCTATCGATATTTTTCTTTCTTATTATGTACTGCTGCATCTTTCAAATGCTACTGAACCTATCAAAAGTTTTGCTCGGTACTTGTTCAGATCGACAGGTCAAGTGCAAAATATGGTCTCGCTTTCCTTTTGAATCAGTCCTTGCTACATCTATTGAATTTCAATGTCCGCATTGCTGAATCTGTCAATTCTTTTGCTCACTGTCTGTGTACTGCCACAATCGGTCACATTGAAATGATGTGCTGACTCTGTCAAGTGCTGCTGAATATGAACCGGGCATCTATCTGATATTTTTATGGTCTATTCTATACTGCCGAATCTTCCAAATGCTACTGAATCTGTCAAATGTTATGTCGTTACTATTAGTACAATATTTTGTAGAACGAACTGTGATGTACTAGTACTTGGTTAGATGAAGTGCATCAGATTGTCTTGCTTTTCTTTTGAAACTTAGCATTGTTACAATTATCTGGATGAGTGTTGGGCATTTTGGATTGCTATGGGTGGTCACGGAGGCATTGACGTAAGGAGGAGGTACTCACACCGAAGCAGACTTGATCGTCAGTTTTGCTTTCTCCAATGATTGAGTCTATTCGGAGAACAGGCCAAACTGATCATGGGCTAAGGTTTTTTTAGCTAGAACAAGAACTGATTCACTATGTACTGCTATTGAATTTCAAGCAGGAAAGCTACTGAATCTCTCAACTGTTCTGTCATTTCTATTACTAAAGCATTTGTGCAACTAATACTGATGTACTGGTATTGTATTTCATTGTCTATATTCCTACATTGGTTACTTTTGAAATGCTGCTGAATTGGTCAAGTGCTCCCGAATATTAACTTTGAAACTATTGATAATTTTTCTACCTTATTATGTACTGCTGAATTTTGACATGAATATTTGCCAAAAAGAATCATCGCTTTTCCGCGCCCTCGTTGAGGTCTTTGTTTTGAATCCGACAGAGCACATCACAATGCAATTTTTATTAACCAGGAGAAGAAATCTAGTACTCCCTCCGATCCAAATTAATGTTCTCACATTTGTCTAGATTCTGACATATCTAGTCATGTTTATTGCTAGATACGTCCGAATCTAGCCAAATCCAAGAACATTAATTTGGATTGGAGGGAGTGGAGTAGCTCAGTCGGCCCCTCTTTAGCCTAGAACAATTTAATTCAGTCTTTTTGGGGTCAGGTACTGCTGACCACAGGCCAGCGGAAATTTTAGAAAGGAGCCCATGAAGCATAGCCGAGAACATATTAGTTCGGCCTTTTACGGGTCCGCGGACTACTGAGCACAGCCAAGTGAAATTTGAGAATGAAGCCCATGGAGCATAACCTATGGAACATGACCCATGTAGAGCAATAGCCAAACTCTTTTTAATTCGGCCTTTTGGGCATTGCCCCCCCCACCTCTCATAATAAAAAAACTCTGCCTACCCATGTTTTTAAGAAAATACCCCATTATGTGGCATTTTATAAATTGAGATGCCAGGAGCGCTACCCTATTATATTTTAAAAGAGATAAACATATACACACAAACTATTTTAAGAAGAAAAATACAGAAGTTGTAGTACTAATAAAAGTTTAATGATATTTTTTCTATAAATATCTTTGTTGTAGTGGAAACGCACTCACTTTACGTTTATTTGATTTGAAGGTTTTTGTTCGAATCTTGGGTTTACATTATTTTTCTTCTAGCAATATCGCATTACGGAGAGGATGACATAAGGGCCCCAACGTACAACGTCCCTGGAGTTTGTTTTGAGCGTGGGTTCGAAAAAAAAGTTTAAATCTTGTACAGAGAGGCTCGCATCGGGGACCTACAAGCCAGAACATGCTAGAGAGGCTAACATAAGGGCCCCAATAGTAAGACGATACACGGCTGCCACAGTGAAAACATCGGACTCGGCCGAAAAAAATTCCATCATACACACGTTGCACTGACAGAGAAGCTGACATGTCGGACCCAACAGGCCCAAGAATAACCCATGAAATTAGCCTATCAGCCCCAAGCATAGCCCAATACTATCTAATTCGGCCTTTTCATGGTCTTGTGGCCACCGACCACAATCCATTCAACTTACGAGTGAGCCCATGGAATATAAGCCATGACGAATAGGGCATCCGCCCCGAGTTAGCCCAAAATCTTTTTAATTCGGCCTTTATGAGCATTTTTTGTACTCTGAGGCTGACATCTGGGACCCGAAAAAACTGTCCAACATACACACGTTTCTTTCAAATAGAGGATGTGAGCTTTGACCCAACATAGACATGTTTCCTCCACAGAGGTGGTTGACATTTGGGGCCCAACAAGTTGCCAAGGTCAAAATAGTGGACATGGCCCAAAAAAAGTCTATCATACGCACATTTCATTTACAGAGAGGCTGATATGTGGGACCCAGCAGCGTGACCTTATACAGATGCTGCATCGAGCAATGTAGCCAGTTCGAAATAGGGAGGCGCGAGAGAGAAAAAAGTTCAGCATGTGGACGTTTCTTTTACTGAGAGGCTGAAATGGGGGACCTAGCAACGTGAGCAAATGGCAGATTCGTTGAGCAACGCTATCTAGTTCGGAACAGGGTAGCGCAAGCGAAGGAAAAAATTCCATCATACACACGATCCTTCTAATGAGAGGCTAACATGTGGGACCTAGTAGCTTGACTAAACGGCAGACGCCTTGAGCAACGTTATCGAGTTCAAATCAGGGAGGCACGACCGAAAAGTATGGTCCGCTAGAGACACTGACGTCCGGGACCCACAAGCCTCAAAAGACTCTGCCGAGTCAACATCGTGCGAGGAAATGAAAATCTTGCTTATGCCACACGCCAGCCGAGCTTCCTCCATGTTTTTAGCAGATCCATCATAGTAGAGGGCCGCGAAACCGGAAAAAAAGTTTTCCATCGGCCACGACCGAGCCGAGAATTTCGTCGCGGAAGACGCGCCTTCTACGATGACCGTTGGGCCAAGTCGTTGCGAAAGGAAACTTTTCTTTTAGTGCTCGTTCTCGGTACATTGACTGTTTGGTGGTGGGTACACTGAATGGATTATCACAAGGTGTGAAGTTAATTTCGAAACACAGCCAAAATTTCGAAACACGGTGAGTCATGGTCTCTTAGATTGTTTTCAAAACACGGTCAAATTTCGAGGGATGCATATTCTTAGCAAGAAGTTGAATCTTGCCAAACAACTCTCACTCGTTCTTGATACATTGACTTCCTGGTGGGTCCACTGAACAGATTATCGCAAGGTGTGAAGTTAATTTCAAAACATATCCAAAATTCAAAACACGGTGAGTCATAGTCTCTTTGATTGTTCCCAAAACACGGTCAAATATTGAGGCATGCATATTCTTACTAAGAAGTTGAATCTTGCCAAAGAACTCTCACTTGTTCTCGATACATTGACTGCCTAGTGGGTCCTCTGAACAGATTATCGCAAGGTTTTAAGTTAATTTCAAAACACGGTCAAATTTCTAGGCATGCATATTCTTAGCAAGAAGTTGAATCTTGCCAAACAACTCTCATTCTCGACACATTGACTGCCTGGTGGTGGGTCCACTGAACCAATTTTCGCAAGGTGTGAAGTTAATTTCACAACATGGGAAAAATTTCAAAATATGGTGAGTCATAGTCTCTTTGATTATTTTCAAAACACAGTCAAATTTCTAGGCATGCACATTCTTAGCAAGAAGTTGAATCTTTCTAAACTCTCACTCGTTCTCGATACACTAACTTCCTGGTGGTGGGTCCAGTGAATAGATTATCGCAAGGTGTGAAGTTAATTTCAATACGCGGCCAAAATTTCAAAACACGGTGAGTCATAGTCTCTTTGGTTGTTTTCAAAACACGGTCAAATTTCTAGGCATGCATATTCTTAGTAAGAAGTTGAATCTTTCCAAACTCTCACTCGTCTCAATACATTGACTGTCTAGTGGTGGTCCACTGAACATATTTTCGCAAGATGTGAAGTTAATTTCGAAACATGGGAAAAATTTCAAAACATGGTGAGTCATTGTCCCTTTGATTATTTTCAAAACACGATCAAATTTGTAGGCATGCATATTCTTAGCAAGAAGTTGAATCTTTCCAAACTCTCACAAGTTCTCCATACATTAACTACCTGGTGGTGGGTCCAGTGAATAGATTATTGCAAGGTGTGAAGTTAATTTTGAAACGTAGCCAAAATTTCAAAACACGGTGAGTCATAGCCTCTTTGATTGTTTTCAAAACACGTTCAAATTTATAGGCATGCATATTCTTAGCAAGAAGTTGAATCTTTCCAAACTCTCACTCGTTCTCGATACATTGAGTGCCTGGTGGTGGGTCCACTTAACAGATTATCGCAAGGTGTAACGTTAATTTCGAAACACAACCAAATTTCAAAACACGGTGAGTCATAGCCTCTTTGATTGTTTTCAAAACACGGTCAAATTTCTACGCATGCATATTCTTATCAAGAAGTTTAATATTGCCAAACAACTCTCACTCGTTCTCGATACATTGACTGCCTGGTGGGTCCATTGAACAGATTATTGCAAGGTGTGAAGTTAATTTCGAAACACATGCAAAATTTCAAAACACGGTGAGTCATAGTCTCTTTGGTTGTTTTCAAAACACTGTCAAATTTCTAGGTATGCATATTGTTAGCAAGAAGTTGAATCTTTCCAAACTCTCACTCGTCTCGATACATTGACTGCATGTTATCCCTCTATAATTTTACATTTTGAGGCTTTTATGATGCTTTTTATAATTTTACATTTTGAGGCTTTTATGATGCTTTTGAGGCTTTTATGATGCTCTCTAGGTGTAGACCCTCTCTATTTCAAAAAAAGGCGTAGAACTTCTTACCACTCATGCGGGTAGGATCTATTTGTCTAGTACAGTACTGTACAGGGTGATAAGTACCTGATTTACTCTCACCTGTCACCTTTCTACAGCCTTCGTTCAAAAAAAACTCAATGCTGCATATTAATTCTGGACTGCAGGCACTACATCGTCGAGCCGATCTTCCAGGGAACCACTCCAATGGTGGGCGCGTCAGCGGATTCCACCAAGAGCTAGCCAACGATGGACAAATACGAGCTAGCGCCAATAACTATTCTATGCCCCCACGACGGCTGCCACACCATGGTCGCCTACCACGAGCTCGACAACCACAAGGTCGCGTGCCCGCACAGCCCGTGCGGCTACACGGGGGTCGGCTGCATATTCACCGCCTCGTCGGTCGAGCTCCTTTTGCACCTTAACGACATCCACAAGGTGCAAGTGCATATAATATCGTACGGCCAGCCCATGGAGTGTATAGTAACAATGTCGTTAACGTCCTTTCCGCCATCCATGGTCATTGTCTATGGTGATGACGCTACCGTGTTTAGCCTCATCATCGGCGAGCTCGGCTAGTCCGCCACTGTTTCCTCGGTGTGCTTCAGGGCGGCCTCGTGCTCGTGGCCCCAGTATAGGGTGAAGTTGTGCACGACTAGCCCACAGTCGCCGGCGGACTTCTCGACGGACACCCTTGATGGGGTCATTGAGCTGATGACCTTCGTGTTGCCTGGCAGTGTTGGCGTCGAAGATCTGACATTTCTTACGGTGCCGCCGCGGTACATTACCATGGCTGATGGACAGTATCGGATGATCAAGGTATTGTCTTTCTGCATTTGCATCGACATGATGAATTGATCTTATTCTTCGACTAAGTGATCCTAATGCGATGGTAATGATGTATTACTAGTTAATTTAGTTGTAGATAAGTACCACTTGTTTACTAGTTAATGTAGTAGTAGTTGGAGGCAAGGTCTCTTTTGGCACTAAGAAGGGTTTATTTTGGCTGTAAACTGTCTTTGCTGCTAATGTTTATATTTTGGATTTTAAGTGTTCTCTAAAATTGTTCAACTATTACTCCACGTGCCCACTGCTAGGGGGACTCAGACCAGCATGCACCATGTATCTACCATCCAATATTCACCCGATGGACATAAGTGACCCAAAGCAACATCGAAAAGAAAACATCTCACCCTTACGCCCCGGTTTTCAACTATGTTTAATTTTTTAGACACTAGACAATAAAAACATTTTGTCAGTCATTAATAGTTCAAATACTTGCATATATATTTTTTTAAAAATCCAGACATATAATTTTACCGAATTTGCACAAATTAATTTTCATACTTTTGTCCACACACTATATATAATAGTGGTAACATAAGAAAAGAAAGACTATCAATAGTATCTTCTCGATGCTAAAATGGAAATGAAGATCCAACATCTGACAATGTTAGGATTCGAGTCTTGATCCAATGGTCAATATTCAAAGTTATGTGTACACTATACAATGCTATGAAAAAAATGAGAAACGTGTGTTCTGACACCTTTGAATACAAAAAAATGCTCTAGCTTCTTCACAATGTGTATTGGCCTACGGTGTATGAACATTCCTGGTTTTGACCTGAACAGCCAAGGTCATGACCATATTGACATCATATATAGTTTATGATACAGTTCCCGCATCTGGTAGATTGGTGCATTTCTTCAACAAGATTTGTTGAAACTGAGCAGTGTGATGTTTTCTTTTGTTAAGCAAGTATACTAGTCTTACAATTACCACTATCTTAACACTATATGGCATACGAAAAACATTGAATATTAATTGTTGGATCAAGACTCACGGATCCCAACATTTCCAACCATTGGATCTTCTTTTCCATTCTAGCAACTAGAAGATTCTATTGATAATCTTCATCACAATCAAATACTATATGCACAAACCTCAAAACACACTTCTCCATCATTCTAGAATCTTCCCCCTTGTTTCTATAGACCATGTTACCAGATTTTTCAAGTACTTGACTTTAGGGTCCTTTGTGCTAAATGCATGGATTTGGATGTATTTTTCATATTTTTCATTCATTGGTGTAACATGTACACATCCACTTACCGTGTTAATTAATTGAAGAATCTCGCTCCCTCGGGACATATACCGTAGTCAAAACTAGTATGAAGAGTATGGCTCGATGAGCTGCTCTCTCGAGAAGGAGCCGTACCCGGCTATTTTCCTTGCTTGGTTTTAGGGTCCTTTTTGTGCTAAACGTATGAACCTCGATGTAATTTTCCCTTTTTTATGTCCTTGGTGTAAAATGTACTCCCACCATCCTTTTAAAATTCTAACCAAAAAGTGTAAGTGGTGAAATTTAAATGAATTTAAGATTACTTGTCAACGAGTATGAACATTCTTAGATTACAAGCCAAACGACCAAGGTCAAGGCCATATCAACATCATACTTTACGTTGATGACCCCATATCATCGAATTTGCATGGCAACAAATTTAGCCATATTATGAAACAATCGAAGAAGAAGTAGTATGAAGAGTTTCACTGAGATCACCTAATTTCTTGAGAAGGAGCCAAACTAGAAAGTTTTCCTTTTAGGGTCCTTTGTGCTAAATGTATGCACCTTGATGTAATAATTTTCATTTTTAGGTCCTTGATGTAAATTGTACTCCCAACAACCATGTATAATGTTAACCTAAAAGTAAGTGGTGAAATTTAAACGAATTTAAGCTTAGTTGTCAACGAGTATTAACATTCTTGGATTTCAAGCCGAACGACCATGGTCAAGGCCATATCAACATCATAATTTATGCTGACGATCCCATGATAGAGAATTTGCATGGAAATAGATCTGACCATGTTTTGAAAACAATCGAAGAGGAAGTTAGTATTACGAGTTTGGCTAGGATCAGTTGATCTCTCGAGAATGACCCGAACTAGATTTTTTTCTTTTAGGGTCCTTTATGCTAAATGTATATGGACCTCCATGTAATTTTTACTTTTTGAGGTCGCTGATGTAAAATGTACTCCAATCGACTGTGTAAAGTTCTAAATAAAAGTAAGTGGTGAAGTTTAAATGAATTTAAGCTTAGTTATGAATGAGTATGAACCATTCATGTATTTCAAGACGAACGACCAAAGTCAAGGTCATATGTACATCATACTTTATGGTGATGATCCCATATCCAAGAATTTGCATGCCGACAAATTTTTCCATATTTTGAAAACAATTGAAGATGAAGTAGTATGAAGAGTATGGCTCGATCAGCTACTCTCTAGAGAAGGAGCTAAACCCGATTATTTTCCTTTATTAATTTTAGGGTCCTTTGTGCTAAATGTATGGACCTCGATCTAATTTCCCCCTTTTGTTAGGTCTAAAAGTGTAAGTGGTGAAATTTAGACGATTTTGAGATTACTTGTTAATGAGTATGAGCATTCTTAGATTTCAAGTCGAACGACCAAGGTCAAGGCCATATCAACATCATACTTTATGTTGATGATCCCATGTTAGAGAATTTGCATGGCAATAGATCTAGCCATGTTTTGAAAACAATCAAAGAGGAAGTGGTATTAAGTGTTTGGCTGAGATCAGCTGATCTCTCGAGAATGAGCCGAACCATATTTTTTCTTTTAGGGTCCTTTATGCTAAATGTATATGGACCTCGATGTAATTTTTACTTTTTTGAGGTCCCTGATGTAAAATGTAATCTGATCGACCGTGTCAAGTTCTAACCTGAAACTAAGTGCTGAAATTTAAACGAATTTAAGCTTAGTTGTCAACGAGTATGAACCATTCTTGTATTTCAAGATGAGCGACCAAGGTCAAGGTCATATCTACCTCATACTTTATGCTTATGATGCCATATCCAAGAATTTGCATGCCGACAAATTTGGCCATATTTTAAAAACAATCGAAGATGAGGTAGTATGAATAGTATGGCTCGATCAACTACTCCCTAGAGAAGGAGCTGAACCCGACTGTTTTCCTTGTTTAATTTTAGGGTCCTTTGTGCTAAATGTATGGACCTCGATGTAATTTCCCTCCTTTTGTTAGGTCTAAAAGTGTATGTGGTGAAATTTAGATGATTTTAAGATTACTTTTCAATGAGTCCGAGCATTCTTGGATTTCAAGCCGAACGACCAAGGCCAAGGCCATATCAACATCATACTTTATGTTGATGATCCCATGTTAGAGAATTTGCATGGCAACATATCTGGCCATGTTTTGAAAAAAATCGAAGAGGAAGTAGTATTAAGAGTTTGGCTCAGATTAGCTGATCTCTCGAGAATGAGCCGAACCAGATTTTTTTCTTTTAGGGTCCTTAATGCTAAATGTATATGTACCTTGATGTAATTTCTACTTTTTTGAGGTCCCTGATGTAAAATGTACTCTGATCGACCGTGTAAAGTTCTAACCTAAAATTATTGTGGTGAAATTTAAACGAATTTAAGCTTAGTTATCAACGTGTATGAACCATTCTTGTATTTCAAGACGAACGGCCGAGGTCAAGGCCATATCTACATCATACTTTATACAGATGATCCCATATCCTAGAATTTGCATGCCGAAAAATTTGGCCATATTTTGAAAACAATCGAAGATGAAGTAGTATGAAGAGTATGGCTCGATCAGCTACTATCTAGAGAATGAGCTAAACCTGACTATTTTCCTTGCTTAATTTGAGAGTCCTTTGTGCCAAATGGTTGGACCTCGTTGCAATTTCCCCTATTGTTAGGTCTAACAGTGTAAGTAGTGAAATTTAGACGATTTTAAGATTACTTGTCAATGAGTATGAGCATTCTTGGATTTCAAGACGAACGACCAAGGTCAAGGCCATTAACATCATACTTTATGCTGATGATCCCATGTTATAGAATTTGCATGGCAACAGATCTGGCCATGTTTTGAAAACAATCAAAGAGGAAGTAGTATTAAGAGTTTGGCTCAGATCAGCTGATCTCTCGAGAATGAGCCGAACCAGATTTTTTCTTTTAGGGTCATTTATGCTAAATGTATATGGACCTCGATGAAATTTTTAATTTTTTGAGTTCCCTGATGTAAAATGTACTCTGATCGACCGTGTAAAGTTCTAACGTAAAAGTATTGTGGTGAAATTTAAACAAATTTAAGCTTAGTTGTCAACGAGTATGAACCATTCTTGTATTTCAAGACGAACGAGCAATGTCCAAGCCATATCTACATCATACTTTATGTTGATGATCCCATATCCAAGAATTTGCATGCTGACAAATTTGTCCATATTTTGAAAACAATCGTAGATGAAGTAGTATGAAGAGTATGGCTCGATGAGCTACTCTCTAGAGAAGGAGCTGAACCCAACTGTTTTCCTCGCTTAATTTTGGGGTCCTTTGTGCTAAATGTACGGACCTCGATGTAATTTCCCCCCTTTTGTTAGGTCTAACACTAGTGGAGAATTGCTTATCAGTGGAGCATATTTTTCCTATCAATGGCGCATATGAAATGCACCACTAGTGTTTCTCCACTGATAATTAAGTATCAATGGCGCATATTCAATATGCGCCATTGATAGTGGGACAACCAGTGGCGCATCCTCAATATTTTCCATTGATGTTTTACTAGTGGAGCATATATCCAAAAGCGCCACTGATATTAGATGAGCCACTGGCTGAATAAAAGATGCTCCATTGATGTTTCGTACATGTATAAACAATACAGGGCTCTCAGGTATTTATACATGTATTCATATACATGTATTTATACAGGTACACAGTAGTATAAAACGAGAGATAATAGTACAAATAGAATTATACATCATCACATCAATTAGAACCCGACATAGTGACACGTGCCTGAATATTATACAAGTCTTGCATAGAACAAGTTGATCATCATCTCATACATTACATATGTTAGGGAGTCAAAGATATGCTGTCGTAGTTCACAGGATCTCTCTCCTCATGGATGCAGAGTTGAAATGGTAGGTAATACATGATCCCGCATATAGGTTGTTTAGGGGTAGTTGCAACATAGAGAATGTACTACTATCTACAGGATATACACAATAAACCCTGACAATTAAAACCATATTGATCGGAGTCTTATGCACAAAATTGCCTGAAACAACAATCGATAGAGAAACTGCGGAAGATAAACAAGTGTCATATCGGTCTATCTCCCAAGAAGATGGTGGGTCCGGGTGTTTTCCCCCTTGACCCTGAAGTTAAGTTCGTCGAAGTCTTTCTCAGCATGACCCAAATTGCTTGTTTTCCTAAAACCAACCAAATGTACAAAAGAGCATGTCATGCTTAGCCTGTTTAGATACCTTGAAGCAATAAGTGACGAGGGCTAAAATATGACTGCAGAAATGTTTCATCACATATATTTTGACACTATTAGATGGCAAACCGTTTTCAGAATTTGGAGATACTTTGTTGGCTATTATAGTATTTCCATGTACGAAAATTAAAAAAGAATGGAGAGAAATATACACTGGTTATTACTAGTATAGAGTAGTATTGAGTACTATTTTGTAGTATAACTTTTAACAAGCTGCGAAAAGTGGCTACTAGGTTGTGATATGCAAGAAAGAATAGTGAAGTGTGTAGCATTTACCTGCTAGTCTCAGATCCCATGTCAATGGCCATGCCTTTCAGCTCCATCAGTATGTCACGGAGATCAGATAGGGTGTCCTCCTGCTTTGCCTTCTCCACCTGACAGAGATCAACTAGACAATCATTAGAGAGTACACAATGCTGACATTAGGACCACTCCCAGAAATTATTCAGAGTCAGGTGTTCATGACAATTATATGTAGCTCAAGTCTCTCGAGCCCTAATGTAGGTTCACATAGGAGTTCGCGTGATTTGGATCGACATGGATGATATGTCAGCCCTAATTTCTACCTTTCCTCTAGATGGTTTCCCTTATGTATGAAGGAATCGTCTGCATCCATGACATTCCATCCGTTCAGTTACAAGCAGCACGAAACGGTGATACAAGAGAGTACAATTTGTTCATGGTTGAACTAATCGATTCTTTGCCTTCTTGTTTGAGATCTAGTTCATCTATGAAATGAGCAATTCGCCAAGGTAAACCTGCACACCATGTCGCAATCTAAATTATCCTAAGGTCATTCCAAAAAGAAGTATTCTCTCTAATAAAGAGTTAATTAATTTGGGACTAAGGGAGTACTAGTTTCTAAGAGTTTAGGAATGCAATCTTTGGAGTACTATCAAGTAACAAGCTCCCAACTATCATTTTGTTGGGTTTGCGGCGGTCGGGGATAATGCCGACTTTGTTTGCTTGGAGCAGAAAGCAAGTGGTGTTGTATTTTATGTTTATCTGAGGACGAATGTGGTTCAGAAGGTCTATCAGGGGGTGCCTGCTGGACCTATGCCTCTTCCTGCGAAACATATATTTCCCATTATGACGATCTGGCCGCCTATCTTCCCAGCAAGGAATGCAGGCGATGATCAAGAGGAATGATCCCCATGTGTCAATTCGATCTTTGTAATATCTTCACTGGGTATGACTTATAATATCTTCAAGGACCTATACCTCTTCCTACAAAACACGCTTCTGATGAGGTAATGGAAACTGATGAGAAATCAAAATTATCAGGATGGGCTTGATTGGATCTCTACTGACTAATATATGCTAGTATTTCTGACATGGGTATACCCTACAGGTACTCGAGTTTGGTATATACGGCTTGAATACAGCGGAAGCCCACGGTGTCGCCAAGGCCCAAATAAAGAACTCGAGTAGCCTACGGACTCTCGATTGCTTAAAGAACAAGAAGAAGCCAAAGCTAGAAAGTTAAAAGGGAAAACCCTAACCTGTAACTGACTCGACCTGCTACCCGAGACCTGGCCTATCTATATAAAGGCCAGGGGGGCGGCGAGGAGGACACGCGCAACCCTAGTTTCCACAACCCTTGCCAGATTGCATCTGCGCACCATTATAATCCTCGATTCCTTCAATAATTCCACGAGCATATAAGCAGGAGTAGGGACGTCTACGAGGCCTGAACCTAGGTAAATCTTTGAGTCCCTTGTGTGCTTGTTTGCTAGCCGATAGATGTCTCCAGCGCTCCCTCCTTCTCCAAAACCAAAGTCCATAACAATGGGCATTGATGAGTTAAACACTCGTCATTTGGCGCCATCTGTGGGAAGTGGGAGTGCTGATGTAGCGGCTTCTTCAGCCGCATCAACTGCGATCTACAACTCTGCAACAGCGGAGATCCGCTAGCTCTTCCGCGCGTTCGACTTCACCGTCCACACACCGGCCACTCGCCCGGCTTTCGAGTCCGTGGGCGATGGGATCAGCTTGGCGATCAGGAGCTTCCGCTTCCAAGTTGGTTAGATGGGCACACTCCGCATGCCTCACCAACCGACGATACCATCGATCACCCCGGCATCATGGTTTCCCCCGCCGATCGGCACCCTCAGCGAGCTCAATGCCTCGACAACAGTCGAGAATACGGACAGCGACAGCAGTCGCGAATCCGATCTGGGCGATCTGGCAACTGAAGATGGAGCCTACAGTTCCGGATCTGAAAGTTATGGGAGCAGCAGCTTACCCAACCACTTCATGTGCGCCTTCATCAACATAGGCGACTGCTCCGCCAATCGCGATAACACGGGCAACAACGGCCACGGAGCCGACCCGCCAAATGGCGGCATATCCAACGGCGGACCACCGCCAAACGGCAGACCACCTCCAAACGGTGCCCGCGTCAACAACGGAGGGGCAGTCGAACCTCCAACTGTAACAAACGAGCAGACTGGCGAACGCGTCGTGATCAGGCTCAACGAAATCGAGTGGGCTCGCTGCCGTGAAGCCCTACAGGGCAACCCTCTACCCTTTGGCTCCCCGCAAGAACTGCTGATGAGCTACCATTGGCTCCTGAAGGAGGAATTCAAGCGCCAAGTGCAAACAATCACGCAACTCGAGGCACGCAAAAAGGCAGCAGACGAGTCGAGCCTCCGACGAGCTAGGCTCTCCTCCCACGGAGGATCCTACTCCAAATGCAATGAGTACCTCCCTAACAAGAGGCGATCTTGACTGGCCCACCTCACTAAGCAGGAACGTGTAGAAGCCACAAAGGTCCTCGACTTCGGCTCCATGACGGTGGACTCGCGTGGCAATGTGCTACCAAAAAACGCCGCAAGCTGCGGTAACAACGTCCACCATGTACCTCCTCAACATCCAACCGCCAGCTGGAGACCCTCGGGCCGCCATGCACCGATCTATGATCGTAGGCTTAGGGTTAATCGAGGCCGCCCTCGACAAGGAGCCAACACCGGAGTCGAAGAAAGGCAATCCTCTGGCAAAACGCTATTCCTCGCCCTCATCCAGCAATGATAGTCACGATCTGTCTCGACGCTGCCGCTCATGGCGACATGACCACGACTACGACACGCATGACGATATCACGCAGCGCAAGATCGACCAGTCAAGGGCGTGACGTGCCCGATCGAATGACTCAGAAGACAAGGATGTGGAGCTATGTGGCGCTAGATGCTTCAGTAGGGACATCAGGCAAAAGCAAATGCCCAAGGGGTTTAAGATCCCATCAGAGAACCCGAAGTTTGACGGTCTGCAGGACCTGAAAATCTGGTTGGAGGACCACATCTCCTCCGTTAGGCTTCACGGCGGAAGTCAAAGTATGGCCATGCAGTGCCTGCAGCTACAGGGCGCCACCCGAGCATGGCTCAACAACCTCCCACGCAGATCCATTCGCAGTTGGGAAGAGCTAGGTTACAGCTTTGTGCGCAACTTCAAGGGCACCTACAAAAGGCCCGCGTCAATCGAAGAGTTGAGGTGCTGCCAGCAAAGATCGGGCGAATCACTACGCTCGTACATCCAGAGGTGGTCCATCATAAAGAACTCCGCAGAAAATATCTCAGAGGACCGCGCAATTGACGCATTCAACGGCGGCGTTCGCCGCATAGAGCTCAGAGAGGAGCTGGGTCGCTCGAAGCCCAAGATCATCGACCACCTAATGGAAATCGCGAATCGGTGGGCTGACGGAGAAGATTCGGTGAAGAATCGTGTTCACTCCGACGAGGAAGCAGAACTCGAGCGCAGACTCGACCGTCGAAGCAAACGGCGAATGCGCATCTGTGATGATCGCAACGACGTCAAAATGGTCGTAGCCGGCTACGCCGACAGGCGAGATTAGTGTCATTGCTTGTGTGTTATTTTACTAAACCACACGGATCCACCTTGTCATTTGCATGTGTGTTCTTTTCATAAATGACCATCGGCGTCATTGCAAGTGTGTTCCTTTCCTAAACCACATGGATCCACCAGTGTCATTGCATGTGTGTTCTTTCCCTAAACCACCACTAGAGTCATTGCATGTGTGTTCTTTTCATAAACCACAACTAGATTCATTGCATGTGTGTTCTTTCCATAAAGCACATGGATCCACCAGAGTCATTTGCATGTGTGTTCTTTTCATTAACCACCACTAGTGTCATTGCATGTGTATTCCTTTCCTAAACGACATGGATCCACCGGTGTGATTTCATGTTATTGCATGTGTGTTCTTTTCCTAAACCACCACTAGTGTCATTGCATGTGTGTTATTTTACAAAACCACATGGATCCACCAGTGCCATTGCATGTGTGTCCTTTTCATAAAACACCACTAGAATCATTGCATGTGAGTTCTTTTCCTAAACCACCACTAGAATCATTGCGTGTGTGTTCTTTTCATAAACCACTTGGATCCACTAGTGTCATTTCATGTGCGTTATTTCCATAAACCACAACTAGAGTCATTGCATGTGTGTTCTTTCCCTAAACCACCACTAGTGTCACTACATGTGTGTTATTTTCCTAAACCACATGGATCTACCAGTGTCATTGCATGTGTGTCCTTTCCCTAAACCACCACCAGTGTCATTGCATGTGTGTTCTTTTCATATCCCACATGGATCTACCAGTGTCATTTGAATGTTTATTATTTTCATAAACCACTTGGATCCACCAGTGTCATTGCATGTGTGTTCTTTTCATAAACCACCACTAGATTCATTGCATGTGTGTTCTTTCCATAAACCACATGGATCCACCAGAGTCATTTGCATGTATGTTATTTTCATTAACCACCACTAGTGTCATTGCATGTGTGTTATTTTACTAAACCACATGGATCCACGAGTGTCATTGCATGTGTGTCCTTTTCATAAACCACCACTAGACTCAGTGCATGTGTGTTCTTTTCCTAAACCACCACTAGAGTCATTGCATGTGTGTTCTTTTCATAAACCACTCGGATCCACGAGTGTCATTGCCTTTGTGTTCTTTTAATAAACACCAACTAGAGTCATTGCACGTGTGTTCTTTTCCTAAACCACCACTAGTGTCAGTGCATGTGTGTTATTTTACTAAACCACATGGATCCACGAGTGTGATTTGCATGTCTGTTCTTTTCATAAACCACCACCAGTTTCATTGCATGTGTGTTCTTTCCTAAACCACATTGATCCACTAGTGTCATTGCATGTGTGTTCTTTTCCTAAACCACCACTATAGTCATTGCATGTGTGTTCTTTTCATAAACCACAGGTAGAGTCATTGCATGTTTGTTCTTTTCATAAACCACATGGATCCACTAGTGTTATTGCATTTTTGTTCTTTTCATAAACCATAACTAGAGTCATCGCATGTTTGTTCTTTTTATAAACAACATGGATCCACCAGTGTCATTGCATGTGTGTTCTTTTCCTAAACCTCCACTATAGTCATTGCATGTGTGTTCTTTTCATAAACCACAACTTGAGTCATTGCATGTTTGTTCTTTTCATAAACCACATGGATCCACCAGTGTTATTGCATTTGTGTTCTTTTCATAAACAACAACTAGAGTCATTGCATGTTTGTTCTTTTCATAAACCACATGGATCGACCAGTGTTATTGCATGTGTGTTATTTTCATAAACCACCACTAGATTCATTGCATGTGTGTTCTTTCCATAAACCACCACTAGAGTCATTGCATGTGTGTTCTTTTCATAAACCACTTGGATCCAGCAGTGTCATTGCATGTCTGTTCTTTTCATAACCACAACTAGAGTCACTGCATGTCTGTTCTTTTCCTAAACTTCCACTAGTGTCATTGCATGCGTGTTATTTTAATAAACCACATGGATCCACCAGTGTCATTTGCATGTGTGTTCTTTTCAAAAACCACCTCTAGTGTCATTGCATGTGTGTTCCTTTCCTAAACCACAAGGATCCACCAGTGCCATTGCATGCGTGTTCTTTTCCTAAACCACCACTTGTGTCAATGCATGTGTGTTATTTTACTAAACCACATGGATCCACCAGTGCCATTGCATGTGTGTCATTTTCATAAACCACCACTAGAATCATGGCATGTGAGTTCTTTTCCTAAACCACGACTAGAATCATTGCATGTGTGTTCTTTTCATAAACCACTTGGATCCACAAGTGTCATTGCATGTGTGTTATTTCCATAAACCACAACTAGAGTCATTGCATGTGTGTTCTTTTCCTAAACCACCACTATAGTCATTGCATGTGTGTTCTTTTCATAAACAACAACTAGAGTCACTCCATGTTTGTTCTTTTCATAAACCACACGGATCCACCAGTGTTATTGCATGTGCGTTCTTTTCATAAACCACAACTAGAGTCATTGCATGTTTGTTCCTTTCATAAACCACATGGATCCACTAGTGTCATTGCATGTGTGTTCTTTTCCTAAACAACCACTATAGTAATTACATGTGTGTTCTTTTCATAAACCACAACTAGAGTCATTGCATTCTTGTTCTTTTCATAAACCACATGGATCCACCAGTGTTATTGCATTTGTGTTCTTTTCATAAACCACAACTAGAGTCATTGCATGTTTGTTCTTTTCGTAAACCACATGGATCCACCGGTGTTATTGCATGTGTGTTCTTTACATAATCCACCACCAGATTCATTGCATGTGTGTTCTTTTCATAAACCACCACTAGAGTCATTGCATGTGTGTTCTTTTCATAAAACACTTGGATCCACCAGTGGCATTGCATGTCTGTTCTTTTCATAACCACAACTAGAGTCATTGCATGTGTGTTCTTTTTCTAAACCACCACTAGTGTCATTGCATGTGTGTTATTTTACTAAACCACATGGATCCACCAATGCCATTTTCATGTTTGTTCTTTTCATAAACCACCTCTAGTGTCATTGCATGTGTGTTCCTTTCCTAAACCACAAGGATCCACCAGTGCCATTGCATGCGTGTTCTTTTCCTAAACCACCACTTGTGTATGCATGTGTGTTATTTTACTAAACCACATGGATCCACCAGTGCCATTGCATGTGTGTCATTTTCATAAACCACCACTAGAATCATGGCATGTGAGTTCTTTTCCTAAACCACGACTAGAATCATTGCATGTGTGTTCTTTTCATAAACTACTTGGATCCACAAGTGTCATTGCATGTGTGTTATTTCCATAAACCACAACTAGAGTCATTGCATGTGTGTTCTTTTCCTAAACCACCACTATAGTCATTGCATGTGTGTTCTTTTCATAAACAACAACTAGAGTCACTCCATGTTTGTTCTTTTCATAAACCACACGGATCCACCAGTGTTATTGCATGTGCGTTCTTTTCATAAACCACAACTAGAGTCATTGCATGTTTGTTCTTTTCATAAACCACATGGATCCACCAGTGTCATTGCATGTGTGTTCTTTTCCTAAACAACCACTATAGTAATGGCATGTGTGTTCTTTTCATAAACCACAACTAGAGTCATTGCATTCTTGTTCTTTTCATAAACCACATGGATCCACCAGTGTTATTGCATTTGTGTTCTTTTCATAAACCACAACTAGAGTCATTACATGTTTGTTCTTTTCGTAAACCACATGGATCCACCGGTGTTATTGCATGTGTGTTCTTTTCATAATCCACCACTAGATTCATTGCATGTGTGTTCTTTCCATAAACCACCACTAGAGTCATTGCATGTGTGTTCTTTTCATAAACCACTTGGATCCACCAGTGGCATTGCATGTCTGTTCTTTTCATAACCACAACTAGAGTCATTGCATGTATGTTCTTTTCCTAAAGCACCACTAGTGTCATTGCATGCGTGCTATTTTACTAAACTACATGGATCCACCAGTGTCATTTGCATGTGTGTTATTTTCATAAACCACCACTAGTGTCATTGCATGTGTGTTCCTTTCCTAAACCACATGGATCCACCAGTGTCATTGCATGTGTGTTCTTTTCCTAAACCACCACTAGTGTCATTGCATGTGTGTTATTTTACTAAAGCACATGGATCCACCAGTGTAATTTGCATGTGTGTTCTTTTCATAAACCACCACCAGTGTCATTTCATGTGTGTTCCTTTCCTAAACCACATGGATCCACAAGTGTCATTGCATGTGTGTTCTTTTCCTAAACCACCACTAGAGTTATTGCATGTGCGTTCTTTTCATAAACCGCAACAAGAGTCATTGCATGGATGTTCATTTCATAAACCACATGGATCCACCAATGTCATTGCATGTGTGTTTTTTCATAAACCACTACTCGATTCATTGCATGTGTGTTCTTTCCATAAACCACCACTAGATTCATTATTGCATGCGTTTTATTTTCATAAACCACTTGGATCCACCAGTGTCATTGCATGTCTATTCTTTTCATAACCACGACTAGAGTCATTGCATGTGTGTTCTTTTTCTAAACCACCACTAGTGGCATTGCATGTGTGTTATTTTACTAAACCACATGGATCCACCAGTGTAATTTGCATGTGTGTTCTTTTCATAAACCACCACCAGTGTCATTGCATGTGTGTTCCTTTCCTAAACCACATGGATCCACAAGTGTCATTGCATGTGTGTTCTTTTCCTAAACCACCACTAGAGTTATTGCATGTGCGTTCTTTTCATAAACCACAACAAGAGTCATTGCATGGATGTTCATTTCATAAACCACATGGATCCACCAATGTCATTGCAAGTGTGTTTTTTCATAAACCACTACTCGATTCATTGCATGTGTGTTCTTTCCATAAATGACCACTAGATTCATTATTGCATGTGTTTTCTTTTCATAAACCACTTGGATCCACCAGTGTCATTGCATGTCTATTCTTTTCATAAACCACAACTAGAGTCATTGCATGTGTGTTCTTTTTCTAAACCACCACTAGTGTCATTGCATGTGTGTTATTTTACTAAAACACATGGATCCACCAATGCCATTTGCATGTGTGTTCTTTTCATAAACCACCACTAGTCTCATTGCATGTGTGTTCCTTTCCTATACCACATGGATCCACCAGTGTCATTGCATGCGTGTTCTTTTCCTAAACCACCACTTGTGTCATTGCATGTGTGTTATTTTACTAAACCACATGGATCCACCAGTGCCATTGCATGTGTGTCATTTTCATAAACCACCATTAGAATCATGGCATGTGAGTTCTTTTCCTAAACCACGACTAGAATCATTGCATGTGTGTTCTTTTCATAAACCACTTGGATCCACAAGTGTCATTGCATGTGTGTTATTTCCATAAACCACAACTAGAGTCACTGCATGTGTGTTCTTTTCCTAAACCACCACTATAGTCATTGCATGTGTGTTCTTTTCATAAACAACAACTAGAGTCACTCCATGCTTGTTCTTTTCATAAACCACACGGATCCACCAGTGTTATTGCATGTGCGTTCTTTTCATAAACCACAACTAGAGTCATTGCATGTTTGTTCCTTTCGTAAACCACATGGATCCACTAGTGTCATTGCATGTGTGTTCTTTTCCTAAACAACCACTATAGTAATTGCATGTGTGTTCTTTTCATAAACCACAACTAGAGTCATTGCATTCTTGTTCTTTTCATAAACCACATGGATCCACCAGTATAATTTCATTTGTGTTCTTTTCATAAACCACAACTAGAGTCATTGCATGTTTGTTCTTTTCGTAAACAACATGGATCCACCGGTGTTATTGCATGTGTGTTATTTTCATAATCCACCACTAGATTCATTGCATGTGTGTTCTTTCCATAAACCACCACTAGAGTCATTGCATGTGTGTTCTTTTCATAAACCACTTGGATCCACCAGTGGCATTGCATGTCTGTTCTTTTCATAACCACAACTAGAGTCATTGCATGTGTGTTCTTTTCCTAAACCACCACTAGTGTCATTGCATGTGTGCTATTTTACTAAACTACATGGATCCACCAGTGTCATTTGCATGTGTGTTCTTTTCATAAACCACCACTAGTGTCATTGCATGTGTGTTCCTTTCCTAAACCACATGGATCCACCAGTGTCATTGCATGTGTGTTCTTTTCCTAAACCACCACTAGTGTCATTACATGTGTGTTATTTTACTAAAGCACATGGATCCACTAGTGTAATTTGCATGTGTGTTCTTTTCATAAACCACCACCAGTGTCATTGCATGTGTGTTCCTTTCCTAAACCACATGGATCCACAAGTGTCATTGCATGTGTGTTCTTTTCCTAAACCACCACTATAGTTATTGCATGTGCATTGTTTTCATAAACCACAACAAGAGTCATTGCATGGATGTTCATTTCATAAACCACATGGATCCACCAATGTCATTGCATGTGTTTTTTTTCATAAACCACTACTCGATTCATTGCATGTGTGTTCTTTCCATAAACCACCACTAGATTCATTATTGCATGTGTTTTCTTTTCATAAACCAATTGGAGCCACCAGTGTCATTGCATGTCTATTCTTTTCATAACCACGACTAGAGTCATTGCATGTGTGTTCTTTTTCTAAACCACCACAAGTGTCATTGCATGTGTGTTATTTTACTAAACCACATGGATCCACCAGTGTAATTTGCATGTGTGTTCTTTTCATAAACCACCACCAGTGTCATTGCATGTGTGTTCCTTTCCTAAACCACATGGATCCACAAGTGTCATTGCATGTGTGTTCTTTTCCTAAACCACCACTAGAGTTATTGCATGTGCGTTCTTTTCATAAACCACAACAAGAGTCATTGCATGGATGTTAATTTCATAAACCACATGGATCCACCAATGTCATTGCATGTGTGTTTTTTCATAAACCACTACTCGATTCATTGCATGTGTGTTCTTTCCATAAACCACAACTAGAGTCATTGCATGTGTTTTCTTTTCATAAACCACTTGGATCCACCAGTGTCATTGCATGTCTATTCTTTTCATAACCACGATTAGAGTCATGGCATGTGTGTTCTTTTTCTAAACCACCACTAGTGTCATTGCATGTGTGTTATTTTACTAAAACACATGGATCCACCAATGCCATTTGCATGTCTGTTCTTTTCATAAACCATCACTAGTCTCATTGCATGTGTTTTCCTTTCCTATACCACATGGATCCACCAGTGTCATTGCATGCGTGTTCTTTTCTTAAACCACCACTTGTGTCATTGCATGTGTGTTATTTTAGTAAACTACATTGATCCACCAATGCCATTGCATGTGTGTCATTTTCATAAACCACCACTAGAATCATGGCATGTGAGTTCTTTTCCTAAACCACCACTAAAATCATTGCATGTGTGTTCTTTTCATAAACCACTTGGATCCACTAGTGTCATTGCATGTGTGTTATTTCCATAAACCACAACTAGAGTCATTGCATGTGTGTTCTTTTCCTAAACCACCACTAGTGTCATTGCATGTGTGTTATTTTACTAAACCACATGGATCCACCAGTGGCATTGCATGTCTGTTCTTTTCATAACCACAACTAGAGTCATTGCATGTGTGTTCTTTTCCTAAACCACCACTAGTGTCATTGCATGTGTGCTATTTTACTAAACTACATGGATCCACCAGTGCCATTTGCATGTCTGTTCTTTTCATAAACCATCACTAGTCTCATTGCATGTGTTTTCCTTTCCTATACCACATGGATCCACCAGTGTCATTGCATGCGTGTTCTTTTCTTAAACCACCACTTGGGTCATTGCATGTGTGTTATTTTTACTAAACCACATGGATCCACCAGTACCATTGCATGTGTGTCATTTTCATAAACCACCACTAGAATCATTGCATGTGAGTTCTTTTCCTAAACCACCACTAGAATCATTGCATGTGTGTTCTTTTCATAAACCACTTGGATCCACTAGTGTCATTGCATGTGTGTTATTTCCATAAACTACAACTATAGTCATTGCATGTGTGTTCTTTTCCTAAACCACCACTATAGTCATTGCATGTTTGCTCTTTTCACAAACAACAACTAGAGTCATTGCATGTTTGTTCTTTTCATAAATCACAGGGATCCACCATTGTTATTGCATGTGTGTTCTTTTCATAAACCATAACTAGAGTCATTGCATGTTTGTTCTTTTCATAAACCACATGGATCCACCAGTGTCATTGCATGTGTGTTCTTTTCCTAAACAACCACTATAGTAATTGCATGTGTGTTCTTTTCATAAACCACAACTAGAGTCATTGCATTCTTGTTCTTTTCATAAACCACAGGGATCCACCAGTGTTATTGCATTTGTGTTCTTTTCATAAACCACAACTAGAGTCATTGCATGTTTGTTCTTTTCGTAAACCACATGGATCCACCGGTGTTATTGCATGTGTGTTCTTTTCATAATTCACCACTAGATTCGTTGCATGTGTGTTCTTTCCATAAACCACCACTAGAGTCATTGTATGTGTGTTCTTTTCATAAACCACTTGGATCCACCAGTGGCATTGCATGTCTGTTCTTTTCATAACCACATTAGAGTCATTGCATGTGTGTTCTTTTCCTAAACCACCACTAGTGTCATTGCATGTGTGTTATTTTCTAAACCACATGGATCCACCAGTGTCATTTGATGTGTGTTATTTTCATAAAGCACCACTAGTGTCATTGCATGTGTGTTCCTTTCCTAAACCACATGGATCCACCAGTGTCATTGCATGTCATTGCATGTGTGTTCTTTTCCTAAACCACCACTAGTGTCATTGCATGTGTGTTATTTTACTAAAGCACATGGATCCACCAGTGTAATTTGCATGTGTGTTCTTTTCATAAACCACCACCAGTGTCATTGCATGTGTGTTCCTTTCCTAAACCACATGGATCCACAAGTGTCATTGCATGTGTGTTCTTTTCCTAAACCACCACTAGAGTTATTGCATGTGCGTTCTTTTCATAAACCACAACAAGAGTCATTGCATGGATGTTCATTTCCTAAACCACATGGGTCCACCAATGTCATTGCATGTGTTTTTTCATAAACCACTACTCGATTCATTGCATGTGTGTTCTTTCCATAAACCACCACTAGATTCATTATTGCATGTGTTTTCTTTTCATAAACCACTTGGATCCACCAGTGTCATTGCATGTCTATTCTTTTCATAACCACGACTAGAGTCATTGAATGTGTGTTCTTTTTCTAAACCACCACTAGTGTCATTGCATGTATGTTATTTTACTAAACCACATGGATCCACCAATGCCATTTGCATGTGTGTTCTTTTCATAAACCACCACTAGTCTCATTGCATGTGTGTTCCTTTCCTATACCACATGGATCCACGAGTGTCATTGCATGCATGTTATTTTCCTAAACCACCACTTGTGTCATTGCATGTGCGTTATTTTAGTAAACTACATTGATCCACCAGTGCCATTGCATGTGTGTCATTTTCATAAACCACCACTAGAATCATGGCATGTGAGTTCTTTTCCTAAACCACCACTAAAATCATTGCATGTGTGTTCTTTTCATAAACCACTTGGATCCACTAGTGTCATTGCATGTGTGTTATTTCCATAAACCACAACTAGAGTCATTGCATGTGTGTTCTTTTCCTAAACCACCACTAGTGTCATTGCATGTGTGTTATTTTACTAAACCACATGGATCCACCAGTGGCATTGCATGTCTGTTCTTTTCATAACCACAACTAGAGTCATTGCATGTGTGTTCTTTTCCTAAACCACGACTAGTGTCATTGCATGTGTGCTATTTTACTAAACTACATGGATCCACCAGTGCCATTTGCATGTCTGTTCTTTTCATAAACCATCACTAGTCTCATTGCATGTGTTTTCCTTTCCTATACCACATGGATCCACCAGTGTCATTGCATGCGTGTTCTTTTCTTAAACCACCACTTGTGTCATTGCATGTGTGTTATTTTTACTAAACCACATGGATCCACCAGTACCATTGCATGTGTGTCATTTTCATAAACCACCACTAGAATCATTGCATGTGAGTTCTTTTCCTAAACCACCACTAGAATCATTGCATGTATGTTCTTTTCATAAACCACTTGGATCCACTAGTGCCATTGCATGTGTGTTATTTCCATAAACTACAACTATAGTCATTGCATGTGTTTCTTTTCCTAAACCACCACTATAGTCATTGCATGTTTGCTCTTTTCACAAACAACAACTAGAGTCATTGCATGTTTGTTCTTTTCATAAATCACAGGGATCCACCAGTGTTATTGCATGTGTGTTCTTTTCATAAACCATAACTAGAGTCATTGCATGTTTGTTCTTTTCATAAACCACATGGATCCACCAGTGTCATTGCATGTGTGTTCTTTTCCTAAACAACCACTATAGTAATTGCATGTGTGTTCTTTTCATAAACCACAACTAGAGTCATTGCATTCTTGTTCTTTTCATAAACCACATGGATCCACCAGTGTTATTTTCATAATCCACCACTAGATTCATTGCATGTGTGTTCTTTCCATAAACCACCACTAGAGTCATTGGATGTGTGTTCTTTTCATAAACCACTTGGATCCACCAGTGGCATTGCATGTCTGTTCTTTTCATAACCACATTGGAGTCATTGCATGTGTGTTCTTTTCCTAAACCACCACTAGTGTCATTGCATGTGTGTTATTTTCTAAACCACATGGATCCACCAGTGTCATTTGATGTGTGTTATTTTCATAAACCACCACTAGTGTCATTGCATGTGTGTTCCTTTCCTAAACCACATGGATCCACCAGTGTCATTGCATGTCATTGCATGTGTGTTCTTTTCCTAAACCACCACTAGTGTCATTGCATGTGTGTTATTTTACTAAAGCACATGGATCCACCAGTGTAATTTGCATGTGTGTTCTTTTCATAAACCACCACCAGTGTCATTGCATGTGTGTTCCTTTCCTAAACCACATGGATCCACAAGTGTCATTGCATGTGTGTTCTTTTCCTAAACCACCACTAGAGTTATTGCATGTGCGTTCTTTTCATAAACCACAACAAGAGTCATTGCATGGATGTTCATTTCATAAACCACATGGATCCACCAATGTCATTGCATGTGTTTTTTCATAAACCACTACTCGATTCATTGCACGTGTGTTCTTTCCATAAACCACCACTAGATTCATTATTGCATGTGTTTTCTTTTCATAAACCACTTGGATCCACCAGTGTCATTGCATGTCTATTCTTTTCATAACCACGACTAGAGTCATTGCATGTGTGTTCTTTTTCTAAACCACCACTAGTGTCATTGCATGTATGTTATTTTACTAAACCACATGGATCCACCAATGCCATTTGCATGTGTGTTCTTTTCATAAACCACCACTAGTCTCATTGCATGTGTGTTCCTTTCCTATACCACATGGATCCACGAGTGTCATTGCATGCATGTTATTTTCCTAAACCACCACTTGTGTCATTGCATGTGTGTTATTTTAGTAAACTACATGGATCCACCAATGCCATTGCATGTGTGTCATTTTCATAAACCACCACTAGAATCATGGCATGTGAGTTCTTTTCCTAAACCACCACTAAAATCATTGCATGTGTGTTATTTTCATAAACCACTTGGATCCACTAGTGTCATTGCATCTGTGTTATTTCCATAAACCACAACTAGAGTCATTGCATGTGTGTTCTTTTCCTAAACCACCACTAGTGTCATTGCATGTGTGTTATTTTACTAAACCACATGGATCCACCAGTGGCATTGCATGTCTGTTCTTTTCATAACCACAACTAGAGTCATTGCATGTGTGTTCTTTTCCTAAACCACCACTAGTGTCATTGCATGTGTGCTATTTTACTAAACTACATGGATCCACCAGTGTCATTTGCATGTGTGTTATTTTCATAAACCACCACTAGTGTCATTGCATGTGTGTTCCTTTCCTTAACCACCACTAGTGTAATTGCACGTGTGTTATTTTACTAAAGCACATGGATCCACCAGTGTAATTTGCATGTGTGTTCTTTTCATAAACCACCACCAGTGTCATTGCATGTGTGTTCCTTTCCTAAACCACATGGATCCACAAGTGTCATTGCATGTGTGTTCTTTTCCTAAACCACCACTATAGTTATTGCATGTGCATTGTTTTCATAAACCACAACAAGAGTCATTGCATGGATGTTCATTTCATAAACCACATGGATCCACCAATGTCATTGCATGTGTTTTTTTTCATAAACCACTACTCGATTCATTGCATGTGTGTTCTTTCCATAAACCACCACTAGATTCATTATTTCATGTGTTTTCTTTTCATAAACCAATTGGAGCCACCAGTGTCATTGCATGTCTATTCTTTTCATAACCACGACTAGAGTCATTGCATGTGTGTTCTTTTTCTAAACCACCACAAGTGTCATTGCATGTGTGTTATTTTACTAAACCACATGGATCCACCAGTGTAATTTGCATGTGTTTTCTTTTCATAAACCACCACTAGTCTCATTGCATGTGTGTTCCTTTCCTATACCACATGGATCCACCAGTGTCATTGCATGCGTGTTCTTTTCCTAAACCACCACTTGTGTCATTGCATGTGTGTTATTTTACTAAACCACATGGATCCACCAGTGCCATTGCATGTGTGTCATTTTCATAAACCACCACTAGAATCATGGCATGTGAGTTCTTTTCCTAAACTACGACTAGAATCATTGCATGTGTGTTCTTTTCGTAAACCACTTGGATCCACAAGTGTCATTGCATGTGTGTTATTTCCATAAACCACAACTAGAGTCATTGCATGTGTGTTCTTTTCCTAAACCACCACTATAGTCATTGCATGTGTGTTCTTTTCATAAACAACAACTAGAGTCACTCCATGTTTGTTCTTTTCATCAACCACACGGATCCACCAGTGTTATTGCATGTGCGTTCTTTTCATAAACCACAACTAGAGTCATTGCATATTTGTTCCTTTCATAAACCACATGGATCCACTAGTGTCATTGCATGTCATTGCATGTGTGTTCTTTTCCTAAACAACCACTATAGTAATTACATGTGTGTTCTTTTCATAAACCACAACTAGAGTCATTGCATTCTTGTTCTTTTCATAAACCACATGGATCCACCAGTGTAATTGCATTTTTGTTCTTTTCATAAACCACAACTAGAGTCATTGCATGTTTGTTCTTTTCGTAAACCACATGGATCCACCGGTGTTATTGCATGTGTGTTCTTTTCATAATCCACCACTAGATTCATTGCATGTGTGTTCTTTCCATAAACCACCACTAGAGTCATTGCATGTGTGTTATTTTCATAAACCACTTGGATCCACCAGTGGCATTGCATGTCTGTTCTTTTCATAACCACAACTAGAGTCATTGCATGTGTGTTCTTTTCCTAAACCACCACTAGTGTCATTGCATGTGTGCTATTTTACTAAACTACATGGATCCACCAGTGTCATTGCATGTGTGCTATTTTACTAAACTACATGGATCCACCAGTGTCATTTGCATGTGTGTTATTTTCATAAACCACCACTAGTGTCATTGCATGTGTGTTCCTTTCCTAAACCACATGGATCCACCAGTGTCATTGCATGTCATTCCATGTGTGTTCTTTTCCTAAACCACCACTAGTGTCATTGGCATGTGTGTTATTTTACTAAAGCACATGGATCCACCAGTGTAATTTGCATGTGTGTTCTTTTCATAAACCACCACCAGTGTCATTGCATGTGTGTCCTTTCCTAAACCACATGGATCCACAAGTGTCATTGCATGTGTGTTCTTTTCCTAAACCACCACTAGAGTTATTGCATGTGCGTTCTTTTCATAAACCACAACAAGAGTCATTGCATGGATGTTCATTTCATAAACCACATGGATCCACCAATGTCATTGCAAGTGTGTTTTTTCCTAAACCACTACTCGATTCATTGCATGTGTGTTCTTTCCATAAACCACCACTAGATTCATTATTGCATGTGTTTTCTTTTCATAAACCACTTGGATCCACCAGTGTCATTGCATGTCTATTCTTTTCATAACCACGACTAGAGTCATTGCATGTGTGTTCTTTTTTAAACCACCACTAGTGTCACTTGCATGTGTGTTATTTTACTAAAACACATGGATCCACCAATGCCATTTGCATGTGTGTTCTTTTCATAAACCACCACTAGTCTCATTGCATGTGTGTTCCTGTCCTATACCACATGGATCCACCAGTGTCATTGCATGCGTGTTCTTTTCCTAAACCACCACTTGTGTCATTGCATGTGTGTTATTTTACTAAACCACATGGATCCACCAGTGGCATTGCATGTGTGTCATTTTCATAAACCACCACTAGAATCATGGCATGTGAGTTCTTTTCCTAAACTACGACTAGAATCATTGCATGTGTGTTCTTTTCGTAAACCACTTGGATCCACAAGTGTCATTGCATGTGTGTTATTTCCATAAACCACAACTAGAGTCATTGCATGTGTGTTCTTTTCCTAAACCACCACTATAGTCATTGCATGTGTGTTCTTTTCATAAACAACAACTAGAGTCACTGCATGTTTGTTCTTTTCATAAACCACACGGATCCACCAGTGTTATTGCATGTGCGTTCTTTTCATAAACCACAACTAGAGTCATTGCATGTTTGTTCCTTTCATAAACCACATGGATCCACTAGTGTCATTGCATGTCATTGCATGTGTGTTCTTTTCCTAAACAACCACTATAGTAATTACATGTGTGTTCTTTTCATAAACCACAACTAGAGTCATTGCATTCTTGTTCTTTTCATAAACCACATGGATCCACCAGTGTAATTGCATTTTTGTTCTTTTCATAAACCACACCTAGAGTCATTGCATGTTTGTTCTTTTCGTAAACCACATGGATCCACCGGTGTTATTGCATGTGTGTTCTTTTCATAATCCACCACTAGATTCATTGCATGTGCGTTCCTTCCATAAACCACCACTAGAGTCATTGCATGTGTGTTCTTTTCATAAACCACTTGGATCCACCAGTGGCATTGCATGTCTGTTCTTTTCATAACCACAACTAGAGTCATTGCATGTGTGTTCTTTTCCTCAACCACCACCAGTGTCATTGCATGTGTGCTATTTTACTAAACTACATGGATCCACCAGTGTCATTGTATGTGTGTTATTTTTCTAAACTACATGGATCCACCAGTGTCATTTGCATGTGTGTTATTTTCATAAACCACCACTAGTGTCATTGCATGTGTGTTCCTTTCCTAAACCACATGGATCCACCAGTGTCATTGCATGTCATTGCATGTGTGTTCTTTTCCTAAACCACCACTAGTGTCATTGCATGTGTGTTATTTTACTAAAGCACATGGATCCACCAGTGTAATTTGCATGTGTGTTCTTTTCATAAACCACCACCAGTGTCATTGCATGTGTGTTCCTTTCCTAAACCACATGGATCCACAAGTGTCATTGCATGTGTGTTCTTTTCCTAAACGACCACTAGAGTTATTGCATTTGCGTTCTTTTCATAAACCACAACAAGAGTCATTGCATGGATGTTCATTTCATAAACCACATGGATCCACCAATGTAATTGCATGTGTGTTATTTCATAAACCACTACTCGATTCATTGCATGTGTGTTCTTTCCATAAACCACCACTAGATTCATTATTGCATGTGTTTTGTTTTCATAAACCACTTCGATCCACCAGTGTCATTGCATGTCTATTCTTTTCATAACCACGACTAGAGTCATTGCATGTGTGTTCTTTTTTCTAAACCACCACTAGTGTCATTGCATGTGTGTTATTTTACTAAAACACATGGATCCACCAATGCCATTTGCATGTGTGTTCTTTTCATAAACCACCACTAGTCTCATTGCATGTGTGTTCCTGTCCTATACCACATGGATCCACCAGTGTTATTGCATGCGTGTTCTTTTCCTAAACCACCACTTGTGTCATTGCATGTGTGTTATTTTACTAAACCACATGGATCCACCAGTGCCATTGCATGTGTGTCATTTTCATAAACCACCACTAGAATCATGGCATGTGAGTTCTTTTCCTAAACCACGACTAAAATCATTGCATGTGTGTTCTTTTCGTAAACCACTTGGATCCACAAGTGTCATTGCATGTGTGTTATTTCCATAAACCACAACTAGAGTCATTGCATGTGTGTTCTTTTCCTAAACCACCACTATAGTCATTGCATGTGTGTTCTTTTCATAAACAACAACTAGAGTCACTGCATGTTTGTTCTTTTCATAAACCACACGGATCCACCAGTGTTATTGCATGTGCGTTCTTTTCATAAACCACAACTAGAGTCATTGCATGTTTGTTCCTTTCATAAACCACATGGATCCACTAGTGTCATTGCATGTGTGTTCTTTTCCAAAACAACCACTATAGTAATTGCATGTGTGTTCTTTTCATAAACCACAACTAGAGTCATTGCATTCTTGTTCTTTTCATAAACCACATGGATCCACCAGTGTTATTGCATTTGTGTTCTTTTCATAAACCACAACTAGAGTCATTGCATGTTTGTTCTTTTCGTAAACCACATGGATCCACCGGTGTTATTGCATGTGTGTTCTTTTCATAATCCACCACTATATTCATTGCATGTGTGTTCTTTCCATAAACCACCACTAGAGTCATTGCATGTGTGTTCTTTTCATAAACCACTTGGATCCACCAGTGGCATTGCATGTCTGTTCTTATCATAAGCACAACTAGAGTCATTGCATGTGTGTTCTTTTCCTAAACCACCACTAGTGTTATTGCATGTGTGCTATTTTACTAAACTACATGGATCCACCAGTGTCATTTGCATGTGTGTTATTTTCATAAACCACCACTAGTGTCATTGCATGTGTGTTCCTTTCCTAAACCACATGGATCCACCATTGTCATTGCATGTCATTGCATGTGTGTTCTTTTCCTAAACCACCACTAGTGTCATTGCATGTGTGTTATTTTACTAAAGCACATGGATCCACCAGTGTAATTTGCATTTGTGTTCTTTTCATAAACCACCACCAGTGTCATTGCATGTGTGTTCCTTTCCTAAACCACATGGATCCACAAGTGTCATTGCATGTGTGTTCTTTTCCTAAACCACCACTAGAGTTATTACATGTGCGTTCTTTTCATAAACCACATCCACAAGTGTCATTGCATGTGTGTTCTTTTCCTAAACCACCACTAGAGTTATTGCATGTGCGTTCTTTTCATAAACCACAACAAGAGTCATTGTATGGATGCTCATTTCATAAACCACATGGATCCACCAATGTCATTGCATGTGTGTTTTTTCATAAACCACTACTCGATTCATTGCATGTGTGTTCTTTCCATAAACCACCACTAGATTCATTATTGCATGGGTTTTCTTTTCATAAACCACTTGGATCCACATGTGTCATTGCATGTCTATTCTTTTCATAACCACGACTAGAGTCATTGCATGTGTGTTATTTTTCTAAACCACCACTAGTGTCATTGCATGTGTGTTATTTTACTAAAACACATGGATCCACCATTGCCATTTGCATGTGTGTTCTTTTCATAAACCACCACTAGTCTCATTGCATGTTGTAACTACCTCGGTGAATTACGCTCTTAGTTAATGCCTGGATGAACGAAAGTGGTTAAAATAGTACGGTGGGGCCCAGGGCCACTCACGGTAGACCTTTCGGCCGTCCTAACCACTTTCAGACAACGGGACAAGAACGAGCGGCGTAATCGGCAGGCGAAGGGATCAACTACATACACAAGTGAGTATGTATGCAAGCCACATACAACAGTACATCAGAGCCATTCCATCTAAAAGAAATAGAAATAGTGCAACGCCATACGGCAAGATCCAAACATCCTAGATAGATATAATAATTTCGGATAGCTCCTCATACATCACACGTCAGAATATCAGGCGGAAGCGGAAAACAAGATCCGAGTACGGATAAGAAGCAAATTGGCATAAGATGCCCCATAAATAAACACATCCCGCCCACAGATCACACGGATCCCCGTTCCCGGAATCTCTACACCGAATGATCGTTGCCAACATCATCAGTCTCTTCCACCCAGTATCCATCTTGCGGGTACACCTGTTCATCTGAATCAAACAATTTATCGTGTGAGACCCTAGGGGTACTCAGCAAGTCTTTATGCCACTAAAGGGGACACAACCTGGGGTGACGCAATTGCAGCAAAAGATAATACCTACAATTCTATAGAGACTCGCTAACCTTCCGCCTATACAATGATAAAAGGAAGTCCGTGAATTAAGAACAACAGTTAAACATTATAATTAACAGATCCATCCTCCTCCTCGCTTACCAACGAGGAAGCGGACGAACAACCCCCATCATCCGTTGGCAGTTTTTGTTAACCATTCCATGAGTATTGCGCTATTTACTAGTCAAGTACTTAGTCAATTTAAAAGCGGTACTTTAGTTATACTTGTCTATGATCGAGAAACGGTGCTCCAAGTCGTCCATAACCGCAGACACGGCTTTCAGAAAGATTTACCCTGCAGGGGTGCACGAATAGCAACACACACTCGATCAACCTCGGAAAAACCAACTCAAAACCCAACGAGGCATTCACGACAATGCGATCACAGGATTCAGAAATATTTCAGGGGGCCACCCCATTAAGCTACCCGCAACGAAGTTGGCCGGCTCCGAGACAGACCCAAGGTTTGTGTGGACGGCGGTAAACGACTGGGAACCCGAAAATGAGATTGGGCTTGTCGATACAGCGAAAACGTGTCACGATCCAAAACAGTACAGGTGCTCCTTGCACAATCTTAAATAAAACAGTAACATGGCATAAGTACAGGATAGTAATAAAACCCCAAACTAATTGTGGCCCCAAGAAATAAGAATGAATCAAGCTCTGGCTCAGGGGGGTCCATAGGCCTCCCAGATATGGATAGTGCGAATAAACAAGGAACAGGAATCAAGTACTCGGGGTCCTACGGGACACAAGTGAGCATGAAAACCAAATAGCAGATATTGCTCACCGGTGCCTCTTTCATTAGTTATCCCATTACTACTCAGGTTATGTTGTTTAGGTACCTCGTTATCCATCCGAAACTCACATACCCTAAGCATGCTTTTCTACGACTCGCATGGCTCAAACAACTCCTGTAGTAATGGCTCATGGGACCGGAACAGGCTTAATGTGGTTTAAAAGTAAAGGCTATGCAGTACTTGGGATTCAATTTAATGCAATCGCGACTCAATGATGCAAGAATAAGATAGAGGCAATAGTACTGTATGTATGCAAGCATGTGGTAGTGCTTGCCTGGCAGCTCAGTTGAAGCGAGAGATGGATCTGGGTAATACTCCTGTGATTCCTGGTAATTCTCCTACTGGGCGTCTATTCGAAGAAGAACCAAACAAACAAGGGCCAACATAAATAAGGTGCGCCAGCATATAAATTGAAATGCAACAAGCAACCAAGCATGCCATGATGAATGATGGACAATTTACATGGCATTAAAGTAGCATGGCAAAGGTGAGGTGTGGATACAAGAAATAAAGCACTTTAATATTTATTTGCCCAAGTTTTATTGTCATAAACAGTTCAGATCTTAAATGACAACATGATGCATGCTTCAATTCAGAACAAGGATTGCATAAATAGAACGGGCTCGTCGCGCTGATCGATTTAGACATATCATTTGCCAAATTTGGAGTTATAAAACAAAAGTTATTAATTAAATAAGGAAAAGGGCATTTTCTTGTAATTTTGATCAACTCGAAATTTAAAGTATAATTTTAAGGGTACAGTTGAATTCCTCTCATTTTTCTGATTCCAAAACATATATTATTTGTATTATTTGGATTTGTATTTTGAAAATTATTTGAATCTGAAAAGAATTTGAATTTAAATAAATTTGAAAAGATTTGAATAAAAACAAACTCAGCGAAAAACTTTTTACACCCAGGCAATTCTAGCCACAGTCACTGAATGGTGGGCCTGGTGCTGACTGTGCCTCGCGCGCGGGAAAATCTTTTGTCACCGCGGGCTTGCCTAGCCACAGTGACTGCAGGGTGGGCCAACTGGCGCAGGCCCGCGTGTCAGCGGTGGGCGAGACAGAGGCTGACAGGTGGGGCTGGGGCTGGAGCGCGGGTTGCGGCCGGGAAAAGCCGAGGGGTTTTCAGCAAAAGCATCAGCGCAGCTGACTGGTGCGGTCGGTAGGAGCGCGGGTCGTAAGAATCAAAAAGGTGGGGGGCTTTTTGCAAATCGACCACGCGCCCGTACTGTTTATCGTCTTCGCGCGTTTGACGCAAATCCGGCGCGCGGCGCAGGGCGGGGATTCGATCCCGGGCCGCGGGAGTGCGCGCGGAGGGACGGAACCGGTGCGGTGGTGCTAGGGGAGCTGTCAGGGAGGTGGACGCGGGCTAGATAGGGCGAGCGTGGCACGGGAAAGTAGCAGATGCTGGCGAGCTCTGGCGCGCGGAGAGCGCTCGACCAAACGCACGGCGAGGCCAGAGTGGTACGGCGAGGCGGAGGTTGTCAGGGAGAAGAAGATGCTCACCGTGGGCTCGCTGGTGGGCTTGGATCGGCGCGAGGAGCGGCGGAACGGCGAGGTCGCTGGCGTCCCGTCGGCTAGGGTTTCGGGGAGCGGCGAGGTACTGGCGGCGCTGGGGAGCTTCTGGTCCACGTAGGCGCGGTCGGGGTGGTGCAGGGGGTTCCTCTCGGTCGCCCAGGACACCTCCACGTCGAGCTGCTTGGCTGGATCGTCGGGGCGAGGTGGGTGCTGTCGGCGAACGGCGGCAGATGGTTATCGTCGGGGAGGAAGAAGGGGGAGGGGAGGGGCGACTCGGGTCAGATCTGGAGAGGCCAGAGAGGCGTGGGGAGGAAGGGAAAAGAAGGGAGAGAGGGAGGAGAGCAGCTGGGGCAAGGCAGATAAAGGTGGCCTCGTGCCACCTTTTTCCATCTCCTCCTCGAGCACGTTCTCGGTAGGGCTGGGGCTCGTCCTGGGGGCTGGACGGCGGCAGGAGAGACTGCTAGGGTGGGGCCAGGTAGGGAGAGGGTCTTGGCATGGAGGCCAAGCTAGAGAGAGAGAGAGAGAGGGTCTAGGGTTTAGAAGAATTTAGAGAGAGAGAGAGAGAGTAAAAGTGGCTAGGTTAGATTTAAGTAGATATTTAGATTTGTATCTTGTGTATGGAGCTAAACCAAGAAGACACCTTGGCTTGATCTTGCATAAGCTAATGTGGAAAAGAAACTAGAAAGAAAGAGGAAGAAAAGAAGATGGTGAAATAGGCTCATATGACCACCCATGTAGATAAATAAAATAAAATGAATGTAAATGGTGTGGATAAAACCAACTCAAATGGAGAATGGTGGAGGCTAGAATGATCATGAGGTGGAGGTGAAAAGAATTCTAAGAGAAAGAAAAAGAAAAGAATTATGGGGTAAGTCTCATATGGTCCATGAATGGAGAATAAAATAAGAGGAAAAGAAATGGGTGATACTATGAGGATGGTGTAAGGGAGGTAGATGGTTTTCCCAAGATAAGATCCACTCAAACCAAAGAAAAACCAATGGAAGTAAAAGGTGGTGGAGAAGCTTGCATGGCCCATGCAAAATAATAATGCCCTTATTTATTTTGTGAAGACAATATGAATATTATGGCATTAATCTTATGCATTTCCAAGAAGTGGAAAAGAGCCAAGCAAAGAATTGGGAAGGTTTGATCCACCCAACCCACATGAGCTAGAACAAGAATAGCAAAAGAAAGATAAACAAGCTCATGGATAAAGGGATGGTGGGATTATATAGTGGTGAAAGAAAGGTGGTGGAATGGAAATAAAAGATATGCCCCCAACTCAACTTGGGCATTTAAACAATATATCAATAACCAAATACAATTAATAATGCATGTGATAGAAGAACCAAAAGAAAAGGAGTTTTATATGATGCTCAAATGCAAGGTGGCATGATGACATGAGCATGATATAATTATGATGCAACAATAATCTATATGGAGTAGCCAATATCTTACTAGGACAAGTAGCATTACAATTGTTAGACAATTGGGGTGCTACAACTCTCCCCCACCAAACAGGAATCTCGCCCTGAGATTCTAGGAAGAAAAAGACTCAAAGAGGGTAGGATACTTGGCACGGAGCTCATCTTCACGTTCCCAGGTTGCTTCTTCAACGGAATGGTGCGACCACTGCACCTTGCAGAACTTGATGGACTTGTTGCGAGTCCTTCTTTCTGCTACTTCAAGAATTTTTGTGGGGTGTTCTTGATAAGACAGATCTTCTTGGAGATTAATGAGTTCATGGTCCACGGTCCTGCCGGGATCCTTGAAGCACTTCTTGAGTTGAGAGATGTGGAAAACATCATGGACTTTGAGTTGTTCAGGAAGCTCAAGAGCATACGCAACTTCTCCTCTTCTTCCACGAATTTTGAAAGGACCGATGTATCTAGGAGCCAGCTTTCCTTTGATACCAAAGCGGTGCGTGCCTCTCATGGGAGTGACACGAAGGTAAACGAGATCACCAGGGACATACTCCATGCCCGTGTGCTTTCTATCATAATTGCTCTTCTGGCGACTTTGAGCAATCTTCAGATTTTCAAGAATGATGTGAGCTTTCTCCTCCGCTTGAGTTACAATGTCGGGGCCAAACAATATTCTTTCACCTGCGCCCGACCAACCAATCGGAGTTCTGCACTTGCGACCATAGAGAGCCTCAAATGGTGCCATCTTTAGACTTTTCTGGAAACTGTTGTTGTAAGAGAATTCAGCATAAGGAAGACATTCTTCCCACTTCATGCCGAACGAGATAACGCAAGCACGGAGCATATCTTCTAGAATCTGATTGATCCTTTCAACTTGTCCTTGCGACTGAGGGTGGTAAGCTGTGCTGAAGTTTAGCTTTGTTCCCAAAGCATTTTGGAAACTTCCCTAGAACTTGGAAGTGAAGATGCTTCCACGGTCTGAACTGATCTCAAGAGGAACTCCATACAGAGAGACAATTCTGTTGATATAGAGCTCAGCCAACTGAATTGCAGAAATTGTTTCCTTGACTGGAAAGAAGTGAGCTACTTTGGAAAGCCTGTCAATGACAACAAAGATTGCATTGTTGCCTTTCTGCGACCTTGGAAAACTAGTGATGAAGTCCATCTCTACTTTCTCCCATTTCCATTCCGGAGGCTTCAATGGCTGTAGAAGACCGGAAGGTTTCTAATGGACAGCTTTAACTCTACGACAGACATCACACTCTGAGACATACTTGGCACAATATCGTTTCAAACCAGGCCACCAATATTGTGTTTTCAAGTCCATGTACATCTTAGTGCTGCCAGGGTGGATAGAAAGAACAGAATCATGCGCCTCCTTGAGAACTTGCCCCCTTAAACCCGGGAAATTCGGAACAAACATCCGGTGTTGAAAGAAGAGAGTGCCTTGGTCATCTACGTGGAAGGACTCATACTTCGGAAGTTGAATGTTGGAGATGATCTTTTTAGTGTAAGGATCCCCAAGCTGAATGGAACGGACCTTTTCTTCCAAGAGAGGTGTTGCTAGAAGGTTCAGCAGATAACCTTGATCCACAATTTCAAGGTTGATCTTGCGGAATTCCTCGCACAAGAGAGGTTGTTGTTCTTCCACCATGAGGTTGTTGACATAAGCTTTTCGGCTGAGAGCATCTGCCATGACATTAGCTTTGCCCAGGGTGTAGTTGATGGTCAAATCGAAATCATTGATTGTTTCGATCCACCTCCTCTGACGAAGGTTGAGATCAGGCTGTGTGAAGATATACTTCAGACTCTTGTGATCAGAAAAGATCTCACAACGGTTGCCCAGCAAGTAATGCCTCCATACTTTCAAAGCAAAGACAACTGCTACGAGTTCGAGGTCATGTGTAGGATAGTTGATCTCATGCGTCTTCAACTGACGACATGCATAAGCAACAACTTGCTTTTCTTGCATAAGGACCGCACCCAATCCTTGCAATGAAGCATCACAGAAAATCTGGAAAGGCTTTGATGTATCCGGAGGAACCAAGACTGGTGTGGAAGTGAGCTTCTCTTTGAGTGTTTCAAAGCTTGCTTGACATGCAGGAGTCCAAAGATATTTCTTGCCTTTCTTGAGGAGATCGGTAAGAGGCTTCGCAATCTTTGAGAAATTTTGAACGAAGCGACGGCAGTAACTGGCCAAACCAAGGAAACTCCGGACTTCTTTGACATTTATGGGTGGAAGCCAATCCATAATTGTCTTAATAGTTTCTGGGTTGACGGCAATGCCCTTGGCAGAGATAACGTGACCAAGGTAGGTGACTTGAGGCAGCCAAAACTCACACTTCGAGAACTTTGCATACAGGCGGTTCTCACGAAGCTTGCTTAGGACACAACGAAGGTGTTCTTCATGTTCTTCTTTTTGACTTAGAATAGACTAGAATGTCATCCAGATAGACCACAACGAACTTATCAAGATACTCCATGAAAACCGAGTTCATAAGCCTCGAGAAGGTGGCAGGTGCATTGGTTAGACCAAAAGACATGACCGTGTACTCATACAGGCCATAGCGAGTGGTGAAAGCTGTTTTGGGAACATCTTCCTTGTGAATCTTGATTTGATGATAACCACTTCTCAAATCAAGCTTAGAGAATACCACAGCTCCGGCTAGCTGATCGAACAGATCATTAATCCGCGGAAGGGGATATTTATTCTTGATTGTTTTAGCATTGAGTGCCGATAGTCAACACAAAGTCTATCAGTCTTGTCTCGCTTCTTAACAAAGATGGTTGGGCTACCCCAAGAAGAAGTACTGTCCTGAATGAAACCCAACTTCTCTTGTTCATCCAACTGACGCTTAAGTTCAGCCAACTCAGCAGGACCCATTTTATAAGGCCGCTTGGAGATAGGAGCGGGTACCAGGTTCAAGTTCAATGACAAACTCAACCTCACTATCCGGAGGCATACCTGGCAACTCTTCAGGAAAGACATCTGGAAACTCACAAACTACAGGAACACTCTGAATACCTTCCATAGCATCATCATTCAGAGCTACCAAAGAATAAAGCTGAATTGCAGGAGTCAGACTTGGAGAATAGACTATATGGCCTTCAGGAATTTTCAGAGAAACCGAACGTTCAGCACAATCAATCACAGCTGCATTTGTTGTCAACCAATCCATGCCCAGATAACATCAATATCAGAATTGCCAGAATAATTAAGGAAGCCGGAAACGAAGAACCACCAATCTCAATTTGATTGCCATGGCTGATATGAGCAGCCCTCATGTTAGGCCCAGGAGATTGTACCACAAGACGGTGTAATAAAGGAACCATAGCCAGATCTGCTCATGAGCAAACTTGTGAGAAACAAAAGAATGCGAAGCACCAGAATCAAACAAAACTCGTGCAGGAACTGAGTTAACAGGAAGCATACCCATGACAACTCCAGGAGCATGCTCAGCTTGAGCGGTGTTGACACAGTTAGCACGAGCAACCGCAGACCCAGGCTTAGTGTTGATGTTGAGAGCCCGAGGTGGAGGTGCACGAATCATAGGAGCACTTGCCGCAGGTCTTGGAGGTGGTGGTGGAAGAGCTTTGTTGTTCACTGGACAATTCCATTGCTGATGCCCAGTGTTTCCACAAGTATAGCAAGCACCAGGTGGACGTGGAGCAACGTAGCCAGGGACTCCGCCAGGCGCTCCAGGGTAGTTGTGGTTGTAGCCCCTGGGAGCCGCAAGTGAAGGAGTTTGGTGGCCTTGGTGCGTAGTTGAAGGTCTTGGTGGAGCAGGGAGCGACGGTGGGGTGTTAGGAACCCATACACGACGCTTAGAAGGAGCTGTCATAGCAGAAGAGCTTGCTGTATCACGGCTGTGTTTCTTTGACTCCTCAAACACTTGCCTACTTGCTTCTTCCTGCAGAGCTGTGTGCTGAAGTTCCAGGAAAGATGCTGGCCTTGCATGAGTGATTGCATATTTGATGGAAGCATTGAGGCCTTGCCGAAACCTCTTTTGCTTCTTCTTGTCATCAGAGATCTCATCGCCACCATAACGAGACAGGTTCATGAAGTTTCTGATGTAGGTGTTGACATTGTCAGTGCCCTGCTTGAGGTTGAGAAACACTTCCTTCATCCTTTCCATGACAATTTCTGACAGATATTGCTCTTTGAAAGCAGAAGTGAATCGCTCCCAAGAAGGCTGAAAACCAGAAAGATCTGCCCTGAGGTAATTTTCCCACCAGAGAGCTGCATCTCCCTTCAGAAGGTGAGTAGCACACTTGACCCATTCTTGCTCGGGGAACATCCGCAGTCATCAGCAACCTTGACAACTTCACGAAGCCAATCATCCGCATCAAGTGGCTGATCAAACACCTCAAATTGACGTGGGTTGAACTTGAGAAAACTCTTGATGTCTCCTCGCTTGGGAGGTGGAGGGTAGCGGAGCAAACTCATTCCTCCTCACACTTTCCTCGAAGTGCTGCTGGTTCTGCTGCATAGATGCCCAAAGCATTTGCAATACTTGCCAAAGCGGCCCCGAGTTCAGGTGGTATATCCCTCAGAACGGCGTGGTGGTGCCATCCTGTGATTGATATAAAACACAAGTCAGTACTATAATGGAGAATGATAATAATCCAAAATAGTACCAAATGGAATTAATCAAGATTAAGGAATGCAATTCACTGAGATGATATTAAAATATCAACAAAGTCAAGGCAATTAGAAGATATAAAGCATAACGCACACGACTGAACAAGGAGTGTGGTACACAACTAACAAAGAAAAAATTTCCGCAAATTTTGGCATTAAAATACCACTATATGCGCCAAAACCACTTAACGAATTAAGATTAGTAACTCTACTAGTTCAATATACAAAAGCAAATGACAAAAGTAGTGGTATGGTCGCGACTCCATCCCGCACTCAATCATTACTCCGCACATGAATCAGTAAAACACATATCCCAACAACTTCTTCTTAGATGAACCTAAAGATTGGTAACTACGGAAAGAACACCACCAACAAGATAACATCGGATAACAAAGAGGTAAGATAGATCGCATCGGTGTACAACGAATCAGAATAGATCGCGTTCTGGTTTACAAAGGACTGTCGGTAGGGAATGTACCAACAGGTGATAAACCCAAAAGGCAGATAGTGATAACATTGGATGCAACAGATAGACAAGGAGTGGCACACACACACACACAAACAAACCTATGGTACTACGGAACCCAAAACACGTGAATCCTAGTTTGAAGTTTAGAAGAGATTGAAAACGTTACACTTCCTTACCAGAAAAGGGTGGATGGGTGGGTAAGAAGAAAAATGGAAGCAATCTTACTCTCACGTTTGTTTTTCCCTAGTATACATAACTACCAAAATATTTGCTAGACTGACAACGACCATTTTGGCTGAGACCCTGAAGGGCGGGATCGCTCTGATACCAATTGTAACTACCTCGGTGAATTACGCTCTTAGTTAATGCCTGGATGAACGAAAGTGGTTTTAAAATAGTACAGTGGGGCCCAGGGCCACTCACGGTAGACCTTTCGGCCGTCCCTAACCACTTTCAGACAACGGGACAAGAACGAGCGGCGTAATCGGCAGGCGAAGGGATCAACTACATACCACAAGTGAGTATGTATGCAAGCCACATACAACAGTACATCAGAGCCATTCCATCTAAAAGAAATAGAAATAGTTGCAACGCCATACGACAAGATCCAAACATCCTAGATAGATCTAATAATTTAGGATTAGCTCCTCATACATCACACGTCAGAGTATCGGCGGAAGCGGAAAACAAGATCGAGTACGGATAAAGAAGCAACTGGCATAAGATGCCCCATAAATAAACACATCCGCCCCACAGATCACACGGATCCCCGTTCCCGGAATCTCTACACCGATATGATCGTTGCCAACATCATCTGTCTCTTCCACCCAAGTATCATCTTGCGGGTACACCTGTTCATCTGAATCAAAACAATTCTAGTGTTGGTGAGACCCTAGGGGTACTCAGCTGAAGTCTTTTATTGCCACTAAAGGAGGACACCAACCTAGGGTGACGCAATGCAGCAAAAGATAATACCTACAATTCTATAGAGACTCGCTAACCCTTCCGCCTATAACAATGATAGAAGGAAGTCCGTGAATTAGAACAACAGTTAAACATTATAATTAAACAGAATCCCTCCTCCTCCTCGCTTACCAACGAGGAAGCGGACGAACAACCCCCATCATCCGTTGGCAGTTTTTGTTAACCATTCCATGAGTATTGCACTATTTACTAGTCAAGTACTTAGTCAATTATAAAAGCGGTTTACGGTACTTAGGTTATTACTTGTCTATGATCGAGAAACTGTGCTCCAAGTCGTTCACCATAACCGCGGACACGGCTTTCAGAAAGATCTTTTACCCTGCAGGGGTGCACGAATAGCACACACACTCGATCAACCTCGGAAAAACCAAATCAAAACCCAACGAGGCATTCACGACAAAGCGATCAAGGATTCAGAAATATTTCAGGGGGCCACCCCATTAAGCTACCGCAACGAAGTTGGCCCGGCTCGAGACGGACCCAAGGTTTGTGTGGACGGCGGTGGGTAAACGACTGGGAACCCGAAAATGAGATGGGCCTTGTCGATACAGCGAAAACGTGTCCACGATCCAAAACAGTACAGGTGCTCCTCGCACAATCTAAATAAAACAGTAACATGGCATAAGTACAGGATAGTAATTAAAACCCAAACTAATGTGGCCCCAAGAAATTAAGAATGAATCAAGCTCTGGCTCAGGGGGGTCCATAGGCCTCCCGGATGTGGATAGTGCGAATAAACAAGGAACAGGAATCAAGTACTCGGGGTCCTACGGGACACAAGTGAGCATGAAAAACCAAATAGCAGATATTGCTCACCGGTGCCTCTTTCATTAGTTATCCCATACTACTCAGGTTATGTGTTTAGGTACCTCGTATCAATCCGAAACTCACATACCCTATCATGCTTTTCTACGACTCGCATGGCTCAAACAACTCCTGTAGTAATGGCTCATGGGACCGGAACAGCTTAATGTGGTTTAAAAGTAAAGGCTATGCAGTACTTGGGATTCAATTTAATGCAATCGCGACTCAATGATGCAAGAATAAGATAGAGGCAATAGTACTGTATGTATGCAAGCATGTGGTAGTGCTTGCCTGGCAGCTCAGTTGAAGCGAGAGATGGATCTGGGTAATACTCCTGTGATTCCTGGTAATTCTCCTACGGGCGTCTATTCGAAGAAGAACCAAACAAACAAGGGCCAACATAAATAAAGTGTGCCAAGCATATAAATTGAAATGCAACAAGCAAACCAAGCATGCCATGAGAATGATGCACAATTAACATGGCATGGCCTTAAATTAGCATGGCCAAGGTGAGGTGTGGATACAAGAATAAAGAAAGCACTTTATTATTTATTTGCCCAAGTTTTATTGTCATAACCAGTTCAGATTAAATGACAACATGATGCATGCTTCAATTCAGAACAACGGATTGCATAAATAGAACGGGCTCGTCGCGCTGATCGATTTAGACATATCATTTGTCAAATTTGGAGTTATAAAACAAAAGTTATTAATTAAATAAGAAAAGGGCATTTTCTTGTAATTTTGATCAACTCGAAATTTAAAGTGTGCAAAATATATTTTTAAGGGTACAGTTGAATTCCTCTCATTTTTCTGATTCCAAAACATATATTTTTGTATTATTTGATTTGTATTTTGAAAATTATTTGAATCTGAAAAGATTTGAATTTAAATAATTTGAAAAGTTTGAATAAAACAACTCAGCGAAAACTTTTTACTACAACCAGGCAATTCTAGCCACAGTCACTGAATGGTGGGCCTGGTGCTGACTGTGCCTCGCGCGCGGGAAAATCTTTTTGTCACCGCGGGCTTGCCTAGCCACAGTGACTGCGGGGTGGGCCAACTGGCGCAGGCCCGCGTGTCAGCGGTGGGCGAAACAGAGGCTGACAGGTGGGGCTGGGGCTGGAGCACGGGTTGTGGCCGGGAAAGTCGAGGGGTTTTCAGCAAAAGCGTCAGCGCAGCTGACTGTGGGGTCGGTAGGAGCGCGGGTCGTAAGAATCCAAAAGGTGGGGGGCTTTTTGCAAATCGACCACGCGCCCGTACTGTTT